>CALNHX010007238.1:0-76869 GCA_940337035.1 Agriotes lineatus
CACGAACTAAATAACATTGACTAAGGGCCGGTTGCAGAAAGCAATGTTAAGTCTGGTGTTAGCTAACGCGACGTCAAAGTGAACAAAAACGAATCAAATCTCAAATGTTTATGGTAACTAATACATTAGTAAACAAGATTTGATGCGATTTTGTTCACTTTGACGCGACGTTAGCTAACACCAGACTTAACATTGCTTTCTGCAACCGGCCCTGAGTCAAGGATCAATTGTTTTTCATTCGTCGCTGCTTCTTAGAGAGTACAAATTATATGATAGTCATAAACGTGTCTCTTAGATAACAATACAGATGAATAGAAATATGAAAGATACTAGTTTGGCTGCTGCTGGCCCGCAGATGTATTAATGATAACCCTCTTGAGTGTTTCAAAATGGTAACACTATATGGAATAAACAAACATTTATTTATGTAAGCCAAATTATTTAACAAACACACACACATATACCTACATGTAGCAAGACATCCAAATAAACATACTATAGTAACGAGCGAGTTGCACGTGATACAGGTTTTTCACGAGCCAGACGATATGCAGACACTGAGGTTGTTAACCGATGGCTGAACGTGAGTCTTTGAATAGACTGACCGAATTCCAATGCACCAAAATGCAGTTACCGCATACAATGGAATGCCTGCTGGCGCCCCCCGTGTCTGCTTTATATATTCTTCCTAGTTGAGTAAGTGCCGGGTTATTTGTGGCTTGCCGTTTGCCGAACGGACCCTTCGTTTCTCGAAACTGCAATTATTCGTACTCCGATGCTAGTTCCGGAGATTTGGAATTATCTTGTTGCTGCTGATGTGACCGAATATACTTTGGCGAATGTGTTAGGTGACTTTTGTACAACACTCGAGAATTTTATGGTTTGTCTCGATATCTGCTGGCGATCAATAATATATAGGTTCCCCGATGCTTGGAATACCGGTTTTTTATTACCAAAAGGGTTAAAGAGGATACGTAATGTTTGGTCCCGCATCCCCTGCTGTTTGCTGATGGTGCAATATTGCTCAGGGTTGAGTTTTTAATTACGTGCCCCTTTTACACTGAATTCGTTGATGTAACTCGCAACGTTAATTTATTAGTTTACAACCGTAGACAAATAATTGCGTGTAGCGTAACGTCTAAAATTAGTTCACTGCTGTGCTAGACTGCACAGCTCCATTTGCAGGACTTACGTGAGGTTACTTATGCACTCTACACGTAGTGATGCTTTCGTTACAGTGGAATATGGACTCATTTGCTATAATGGCTTCAATAATTGCATCATGACACATAAGGCTTCAAATAACACAATGGATATAGTTGCATCATGCATGTTTTTAGCTGTAGCCATGATGCAAGGGTTAACTGTGTATTTTAAATGTAGCGTTACTAACAAGAAATCTAAGACAAAGTTTCTTTAGTTGCATAAATATAATTTTTACTTCCTTTTACAATAAAGGAAGTATTGGATTCACCCCAAAAATTCGAAATTGAGTTTTCAACAGATCTTCACGTTTTAGAGTCCCCTGATCCCAAAAAACATATTTTTTTTCATTGATCTGTGTGTCTGTCTGCCTGTGAACAGAATATCTCAAAAACGGAAAGAGGTATGGCGTTGAAACTTCATATAAAAGTTTTATGTACTATGTAGATGAGACAGCAAGCTTTTGAAGAAAATCTCATAACCGGAAGTAGGTGTTTACTTTTGTGATTTTTCAATTTTTTTCGATTTTTTCAAAAACGGTTCTAACGATTTTTTTCAAACTTCACATTTTTATTACATTTTTAATGTGTATTGATGTGAGATAAGTGATTTTCCAGTTGAATAGTTCTAAAATGGGTTTCTTTTGTTTTTTTTTCTATTTTTTTATTAACTCCTATTTTAAATAGAACACCCGGTATATTATTACATTTTTGAATTCAGCTTAAAATTCTAGAGAAAATTGGTCTCTTGAACTAACACACTATTTTGTACCGTTTTTGTAAAATTTGTAATTTTAAAAATTTTTGACAAATGCTTAAAAATTTAAAATCAAATTTTTGGCTAATTATAAGATCACTGTAAAAGGAAGTTGTGTGCGTGTATCACACCAGATTTTTTGATTGGCAAGAGTCACTGTCAATCATGCTTAGAGTAAGTTTGCTTTCAAGAGTTAAGATTATGCGTTGCTTAGAAAACTGCATAACTTCGACATTTTTTTGTACTGTAGCTCTTGATATTGACATTCTAGAACGATTATCTGCTTACGTAAGGAGCTTTAAAATGCGGTTCTCCATTAAACACTGTGTGAATATGCTGGATTACAACTTGAATGGTAGCAATCTTGATTAGGTGTTCTGAGGGTAGTATAGGTACAGTTGGAAAATTCTTTGTTAATCTGCCCTTTTTCTTTATGTAATAAAAATAAATAAATAAATAATTAAGCACTCACACAAAATAAGCTTGCTTTATTTGACTGCATTATGTCTAGTTTATGAGATTTTTCCTTTTCCACATATTTGCCCAGATTTCAGGTCGGTTCTTACTTGCGCTTGGTGCGAGTTGCTCCAGTATTGCTGTATAAATAATTTTCTATAATACTGTACTAGATCTCCGCATGACACTTTCTTGCTCTATTAATTATTTGAAGTTTTCTGCACTCTGATGTTACCGTTTTCATTACATCATCCACTTTGGATAAGGAAATCATCGGCAGCTCTCCGTACCGTCCTTCAAATTTCGGAATCATTTCCATATTCACGCCTTGGATGTTTGTACTTGTTGACAGCTCCTGTACCACCCTTAATCTGTTCTGGACTTCTTGTAGTTCCTGCGTCACTGTATTTTCCACATTTGAAATGTAATCGTGCTCTGGTTCTGCGATTCATGCGTTGTTGTCCATCGTTCTTCGGCCTTTCTTTGGATGTGTTCGAATTCCTGTCCTGCTTGTTCTCGATACTGATGCAATTTCTCATGTTCCTTCGCTTCTACTTGTTTTTATTTTCCCGTTTATTTGTTCATATTTATGGCACAACTTTTCATCAACTACCTGTAGTAGCTCTTCCTGCAATTCTTATCTTACTTCAATTTTTGTTTCTGATTTACGTTCGTCTAATTTTTGGTACAATTTATTTATTTCAGCTTGGAATTCCCTTCGGTTGTTTATTTGTGTTTTATCGAATTCCTCCGCAAAACTGTTCATTTTAAGTAGAAGTTATTTATTTCTTCCTGTAATTCTTGTTTATTTTCTATCTGTATTTTATTAAATTCTGTCTTTAAGATATGTTTCGTAAAAATTTAACCTACTTTCCCCCGCATTTTTCTCTATTTCCTGTGCTATATTCTCTGCATCTCTATGAATTGCTTCTTGCAACCTATTTTCTCTTTCTTCTGCATCCTTCTTTATTGCTAAAACCAAACAGGCCAGTAGCAAAACTTCACTTGCCCTGCGCTGTCTTCTCTGCATATTTACGAATTTGAAGCATTATCTCTATTAGTTCGCTTGAATTCACAACTTTCGCTGCTTTTTCTTCCTGTCCTCTTGCTTGATCTTTTTGCACGCCTACCGGTGCCTGTCCTCTAACCTCTTCTTTCTTAGTAGTAACAGCTTCTTCCATTTGCTGTTACTCTTCTTTTACTTCTTCAATTTTCTTACCCTTCCTAGTTCTTTTGTCGGCCATTTTAATTTATTTTATTCCGACTTATTTTAATCAAGACGTTTCGTGTTAACCACAATAAATTTCCTCATATAATGCCTCAATAAAAATTTTCTAACCCACAATTACTATTAGATAAGGTCTGAATTAATTAATTTATGCCTATGCCCTGTAATTATTTCACCTTATAGTTATAACTCTGCCACACGTTGGGCGCCAATTCTTTGTTGAAATGCCCTTTTTTATGTATTAAAAATAAACAAATAATTGAGCAACCACACAACATAAGCTTGCTGATTTGACTTTGCTTCTGTCCCTCTATGTGGATAATTAAAAATATGATTATTTAAATTATTGTTTACCTTAATAAAGAAATTTTACTTTCTATATTTTATTCATTAGTAACTTATTAAAAACTTTTGCTCAGGCTAGCTATTGAAACTAGTGCCTACAGGCTCAGGTTGTTACACATTAGATGAATTGAACTATTGTATGACAAATGCTCGATTCTAAAGAATGACAGATAACCTCACAATTTGACTGTAAACAAAGCTGTTCGAAGCATAGAAAATCCAGCGCATTTTAAACCTCTGGCTTGGCTTTCCCAACAAACAGCAACAATTAGCACTCTAGGTCACCGTATCAACCTGATTTACAATTGCTATTTCTTTGATCTTAATTTCTAATTGTTTTTGTAAATGTTATTCAAGAAACTATAACCTCACACTTGGTTGCACTTTTCATTTCTAGTAAATAAACGCTGATTCACAAGTTATTAGCACTTGTTGCCTTCATTAAATCTCAGGTTGCTTTATAAATCTGCTTTGTATTAACCTGTGCCTCCTTGCAATGCTTTATAATCTCTTAGCTGCGTTACCGATTGTTGGCATATCGATATGAATACAAACACTGAATTAACCTCTGTAAAGCCTCGAACCACCTTTGTATTTAAGCGAATTTATTATCTCCCCTTGACGTTAAGTAATTAATCTGTCAGTCATTATAAAATTAGCTACATTTGCCATATCGAGCACAAATCTTGAATACTAACTAAATCAGATACAAGACGGGATCGGCGTTAAATAGAACCTGGTGGCGAAGGGTTAAACAGTTGTTACAGAAAAAACCCCGTTTACAACAGGTAATACACTTAAAAGGAGAGAAGTCATTAGCTCAGCGTGGCGGAAGTAAAGGGGAGCCTGCTCACAAAGGCCGAGACAATTTTTTTTATTTTGGTACTCAGCCAACAGCCGTTAGGCCAATTATAGGCGTTGCACTACATTTTATGGGAACTTCCAACCCCACTAACGACTGTCATGATGTTATTGTGACATCCAGGACCAACTGTTTTCATGGCAGCCGTACCACGAGGCCCCGAGAGGAGGAACCGTGAAACTCCCATCCAAGTTCCGACCAGAAAGAGCGTTGCTTAATCTACTGATCGTACATGGACGCTTGTTCAAGCTACAGCTATTGTACCTGAAGAGGTACGGGGACAAATTCTTGTTATGTATAAAGGCGCCACCTTGTGTTTCCTCTGCCGTGATGTATTTGGGGATTTAATAGCGAAAACCTCCTCGGAGGTGGAAAAGTCTCCGGCATTTGGAACTTATTTTGTGATCTCTGACTTCAAAATACGAGAAACTGCACTACGCCTTACAAATTAAAATCATGCATTTTAAAACTTAATTAATATAACTCTTATCGAAATATATTTAAGCGGGTCAACCTTTCAGCTGCAACCGTAACAAAGGGTATCCAAAACCATTCCCAAAATTTTGCATGCTTCTCGTGATGTCACATCAGACGGTAAACAAATCCTTCATACGATTTAGCCTGAGAAAAATTCTACAGGAGGAAGTCACATTGATACACAAATGCAGTGATACTCCCCAAAACTTTTTTTTTACGACCGACCAGAAAATATGCAGTTTCTGAAGAATTTGTCTCCAGAAAGTAACGCTTTTCCGGTCAAGATCGAAAAACGGGCATCAGGGATCGCTAATAGCTATTTACGTTATTAGACCGGTAGCAACATTTTTATGGCCGCGCCAATACTTTACAGGTCGAGCCCGTAGGGCGAGACCTGTATGTTTGGCAAGGCCATAAAAATGCTACCGGTCGTGTATCGTATAAGATTTTTTAGGATACTGCATTGCTAACTAGCGTTTACACAGTTACAGTTACAAATTTTGTTTTATTACTACTGGTCTAGGCCGGTAAATTTTATCTACCGGACTCGTTTGTAACTATGTAAACGCTAGTTACCAATGCAGTATCCTAAAAAAACCTTTGTCGGTCCCTGATGCCTTCGTTACTATGGAAACAAGTTATTGTTTGGAAAAGTCAAATAATAGATACTAGTGTCATTTTTTTTTTATTTTGCGAAAGTAAATTCACAAGTTTGAAAGTATGGACTCGGATGTCGTAAAAAAATATTGTACGATAGGTGACCGGAAAGCGTTGTAGGTATCCCCAAACTTCCAGGGCTCGCCTCTACTTTGTTCGACCTGCAAACAATTACTTTCCGGTCTTGTAACGTAAATTACTTACAATACTTATTCCATGTACAGAATTTGCAGTAAATAGTTATTAAGGTACCAAGTGCATTATGAGTAAAATAAGAGCCCAAGATTGTTAGTGTACTAACCGAGGGCCTTTGGCCCGAGGTGTGTACAACAATCGCGGGCTCTTAGCTCATAATGCCCGTGGTGCTTTCAAGGTTTTATGACCTACCAATTTTCTTACCTAATTCATATTCATAATCAATTCATTAGCTGAGCTGTCATTAATTTTTATTGTGACAGTGGTGCATAATTTTGGAAATAAAAGTTGTATCCATGGAAACAAATACTGTTAATTTTTCATAATAACCCTAGTGTTCTTATGAAGAAAATAATTGCCCTGGAGCGTTATTTTGTATCTAAGATACCTTAAAATAGAGTCATTAATTTCAATTAATGTACTGGTAGGACATAAACACATTAAATACTAAATAATTAAATTTAAATTAAATGGGAGCAACCATTCAGTAGATCATAAGATCCAAAAATGAAGGCAGCGATCATCGGTCGGAAGCTGTGCAAAAATCTAGCTGAGTGATGGCTCTGTGGCTGTCAAAAATTGATAGAGATTTTTAGGCTGGAAAATATAAGCCGCGGGTTATGACCGGGCTGCAGTGAAACCAAAATAGACGGCTGTAAGCAAACCGATAAGGAAAATTTGCGTGGTTTTACACGCGGTTTGACGAAAGACTTCACAGAGCTGCGTTGGCGGGACCATAAAGTCGGCGACGAACGCAACGTGTCAACTACGTCAAAAGCATGATGGTTACACTTTGAGTTACGACATCCCATTCCCCATTGGGGTATTTGTAAGAATTTTCCATTGCTTGCTATATATCATATTTGTTATCATCTTCATCAAACAACTATTCTTATCCACTGCTGGATATAGTCCTCCCCTTGGTCATTAGATCTTTCTCTGTTTTGTGCCACTTGTTGCCAATTGCTTGCCACTTTTTCAATATCGGCTGACCATCTTGTAAGTGGTCTTCCTTTACTTCTTTTTGAATCACGTGGTTGCCAGTGCATTATTCTTGATGTCCATCTCTCATCGGTTATCCTTGCCACGTGTTCTGCCCAATTTCACTTTAGTCTGGCCATTCTTTCTAATATATCGGGTACTTGAGTTTGTTACATTATCCATTCGTTTTTTTTTCTATTTGCCAGACTTTTTCTAACATTCCCCTCTCCATACCTCTTTGGGTCACTTTTCACTTTGTTTCCATTTTTTGTATTAGAATAAGGGTTTTCGCCCTATACGTCATAACAGGCATCATAAATTGTTTCCATATCTTCCTCTTTATGGAAACCGGTATCGAGTCCTTCTCGCCTGTTTGTTTATTTCGAGAGATTTTTATTTGATGTCTCAGATATTTATACTTTTCCACAATCTCTATAGTGCCATCCCTTATTTTCACATTGTCATACTGGTTGCCTTTTCGGCACGTCTTCCCCATGTTTCTTTTGAGTAATCTGGCAGCTCTGCCTTGAGAACTCTACTCAAACGCCTTTCTGCATACCTCCTTTAATGTGTGCGCCGCCCATTCTAGCTTCCTTTTTTTTTAGTTTGATATTCATAGTACATTTCCTTGTTGATGCCCATAAATCTTCGAAATTCTTTCTATAATATTTAACTCATGAACCTGTTTTGCTTTCCTCTTGATGAAGCTCGTTATGAAAGTGAGCGAAAATTGAGTTCTTCATCTCAAAAATGACACGGTTCAATCCCGGAGATCGTTCGCTACATACTAAAAGGATTGATGTTCCAAGTATAAGAGCCTAGATGGACAAACAACTCTTGCTCTCTGGGAAATCCGTTATGTTTCGGATTCAATGCTGATGTTAATCAGATGCTGATGTTTGGCGAACACATGTAGTCCACTATGTAAAGCAACGTAGTATGTACAGTACGTGAGTGTGATAGAATCAACGAATTATGTGTCAGCAAGTTTCGTATTCCACAGGATTTAACAAACTTTTGCATAACTCAGTTATTGTGGATTATATTAACTACCATCTCCCATTACATTGCCCACGCTGCGTATAAGTCTGCACATACTATTAAAGTATTCATCGACAGACAGTTTTTACATAAAGAAATCAAACCTTTACTCTCTAAAGCTCTCAAGTAAATACAATTACTCCCTTAATAACACATCCACGGTAATCCCAACAACCTACTTTCTACAGGGCAGCTGGGAATTCTATCGATGGCAGTGTCATAATTCCTTATCTCTTCTGTTGTATATCCAAAACTTTATTCTCTCCACATTCAAGCTTAGAAAAAAGCTTAACGCTTATCTGCCCAAAGAAGAAACTTAAAAGTTGAAATTAATTTTTTAGCGCGTACTAATGAACGAATCCGAGTGGTTTTCGCTCAAAAAGTTCCGAACTGACTTCACGCTTAGCCGGCTCATAAAATATGGCGTGGCCGCAGAAGCGGCCGCAGACGGGCGTGCTCCTTTGTAAATTAGTGCGAGTGAATTATTCATTTAAGAAGTGGGCTAACCAAGGCAGAACGCCAGAAAAAGTGCTGGAATTCGCCGTTGCCATTCTCCAGCTCATTAATAATTCCTCTGACGGGAGCTATCATATTCTACGGCTAGATGCGCGCTTAGCGTATAATTTCTTACAGCTATTAAAGCTACACCGTAACTTTGGCGATGTAGCGCTAACAAGACAAACTTCAAGGCTGCTGAAGTGACACCCGCGTCTGCTTTATGAATATTGTAGTCCCGGGAACACAAACTGTAATTTCTCATTAAATACAGGTATCTCACGGTTATTATTAAAGTTGTAGGGCTCCAGACGCCACTAAAAGAACCGTCAGAGAATACAGCATGTAAGAAGTTTTGGGAAGAAGAAAAAAGTACTTAAACTCATTTCTCAGTTGTGAAACTTCTAGGTAAGTTTACGTAATTTTTCGTTAACGCAATACCATGTCTTTAATCGACGTTAGCTAACCATGTCTGAACTTACACTTACATAAATCCTTTCCATTTCTTCTCGTAGTGCCGAGTGAAGACTGGTTCTGAGGTGCTTTTGCATACTGAAACTGTATCTCACGGTCTGAAACCAAAAGCATCCTCTGCGTCCCGATTTCCTCTTTCTCTATATTTGTTTCTATAATGAACATAAGAAGTTGATATTTGTTTCCCGTATATACATATATCAACCAATCTTTCGATTTGACAGTTACTATCAAGGACCTTTACCATGCTTCAAAACCTCTTTGTTCGTTACATGAGCTATCAATAAAATCTTGAGCATTATCCGGAATATTTACATCTCAAAAGTCTAAAAAGAGCTCATGGCGCGCATCCCCAACCTTAGCGTTTCTACGCCGTAGAGCACTTTGCTAAGAAATGTCGTTCTGTTCATATCGATGTGATTTTGATTGTTACGTCTGCTTCTAGATTTTTGGTGATTCAACTTTCCAAGTATTTAAATTTTTAACTTGTTCGATGATTGTGAACTTGGAATATCTTGAATTTGTTAACTATTACTCTGGTCAGATTAAATGTAGCAAAATTACTTTTTTCGGTTACTTGCACTAAGTGGGTAGTCAGAAAGGCAAGAATTTGATTGATTTTTGAGTGAAAATAGAATAAGAATAGTCTCATTAACATACATATAATAGTCTTTATAAATACAATTAGAAACCTCTTAAAATAAAATCAAGTATACAAATTTATGTACATAACAGCAAATAAATGCTGCACTCAAGGAAATGGCTTCAATGGCGAATTGTGCCACCGAAGAATCAACTTGGCTAGGATGATAGGTTTGGGAGAGTTTTTCAGGAAAAGGCTCTAAACTCGGAACTCATGAACAAGCGGTTTCAGGCGGGCAGAGCTCCGAATTGCTCTGGCTGCAGACGTCGCAGCTTAAGCTTCCCTTGGGGCTTTAAGCTGGAGCTGGAGCGCTGAAATCAACTGTATTTCACAGGACAAGAATCTTTCTTTTATGTCCTCTAAAGCCTCTACCTAATTGGCTGCTAGTGGGTTCTAGTGAAACTGCGCTATGGCAGCTCATTCACCATTTTGTTTCTCTCTTGGTTGGTTGGTACACCTCGGTTTACATTCCTCTCTATTTTCGGTTAGTAAATTCGTACAATGTATTTTCCACTCGATCTCTTTAGTTTTTCTATATCTATTTCTCTAGATGTTGTAACAGTGATCGTCTTTAGTCCAATTTTTATTTTAATGACAGGTTTGTATCATATCCAGTCCAAGAGATGTTTTTGCACCTAGTACGCCATATTTGCATTTTTATTAATCAATATGTAATCTCTTTGGTTTCTTACAATACTATATTTACTATCTTGCGGCGGCCTTAATGTTTATAATCTTTTACTTGATAGCCGTACATATGTGTTTCCAGTTATAAAATTTTCGTCTTCCACTCTAGAAGCGTGCCATCTCTTATTCAATTCGCTTAATTCTCTATACTACCTTTCTCATTTTGCATTTATGTTGCCCACAATAATGATGACATCTAATCGTTTAATGAGTGTCCAATGCTGCTTGATGTCAGTATAAAGCTTCTGTATTTTTGCAGCAGGTTTTTTGAATGTAGAATTTATTTCTAATATGTTTATATTTCTTGGTGTAGTTTTTACTTGTAGTAGCATTACTCTATCAGAAATACTTAGTTATATTTTTTGTTGTTCCATTTCTTCAAAAGAAACTTGAAGGTAGTTTCTATAGGTTACCATTTGGGCAATTGATACAGCTTTCCTCTAAAACGCAATTTCAGATATTTTATTGTTTTTCTCTATTTACACTGCATTTATTGCATTTGAATCAGGAAAAACAGTGAGACCAAAATGTTGGCAGCACCCTTTTCAGGAATTCGTTGCTTAAAAGCCCTAGCCTCAACATGAGATCTACGTTAGACGTATTGCTTCACGAAACTTTCTTTCCATAATGTCTAAACTGGTACAACGTAGCGCAAAATTAAGGCGTGTGGAGAAATCGTAGAGCGGCCTATGTAACGCCCCACTCAATTTTGTTGTCCTTCCTATAATGGACTGCGCCCTTAGAATTTCTGGCGTTCACGTATCTAACTTCTTAGTAAGCAGCTCCTATATTAATTTCCAAATTCGCTGCAGTTAGGAAAATTGTTAATTTCGAATGAGCACATCTTGTGACAAGCAACTCTGGTGGCCGAATTTTGGTAGACGACTTTTGTTTCCGTTTGGCACTAGTTGTGAGGTCGTCTTTAGGGTTCCACTATGTGACCGACACAGATCTTGTCCACATGAACCCACATCTCAAGTAGTGGTGTTTATTTGAGCTATGACAGGATATTTTCACCACCGATCTCATGTGCGAGCATAATTTCCAGCCTCACGGATAAACTTTGGCCCATTACCAACCATTGGGTAAGCACATGTCATCCGTTTTTGTGCTGTACTAATTAATTTGGGGATTATGCCTTTAATGCTACACCTTGCTCACCTCTCAACTTCACTGCCCAGGAGGAGATTACCCCCAGATAGCCTTGGACGTTTCTCGCTTTTGCATACTGAATTCCATCGCACGCGAAGTACTTTTACCGACTCCTACTAATCTGCTCTCAAGCACACTTCACCAAATACCTCAGTTTCTGAGCGTCGTTTCCAGCTTCGCTTCGCGGGCTTCCCGAATGGCAGAAGGCTTTCCTGTAGGATGTATTTCCCTACGTTTTCGCTGTGGTCGCCGGTGAGCTGCAGCATTATCGTTCTTCCGGACGCTCTGGAACCTGGAGAAGCTATCAACGGCGGAGGTTGCGAAGCGCCCGAATTAACTAAGCAGCAAGTACATGAATTTCTTGCCAACTTTCATAGACTTGGTTTGATGACTGGACAGACGATTCAGCCTGACTTAAGTCAACTACAATTTTTTTACTCAAACTCGATTTCAGGGCTACTCAGTTCATGTTATGCATTTTAGTACAACTGTTAGAATGTTTTCATTATATCCTAGATTTAATACCTTTTAGTGTGGCAGGTATTGTCTGAATATTTTGTTTTACCAGATTTGTTATGGTTGCTACAATATTTTTAGGGTTGGCGCCAAATTCAATTTGTTATATGTTTTTGCTGTTATAGTGCGCCCGTTTTTACCTGGAATTCAATATTTTGATGGTTACTTATTTGACATTTATTGAGCCTTCCGCAAATGTTGTTAATGCTTAATACTTGTTATATCTCTTACTGATTCTTAAATCTACTTTTTACTGCTACTGGTATTCTTTTTCATCTGTTCATATAACCCCTCATGAACATGTCGTTGTTTTGGCTTAGGCTTGTGAAGCGGACAGAATCCGAGGTAGGAAGTTAAGTGAATAGATAGCTATACTTCTTTTTTGCTGTGAATAATAATAATAATAAAGGACTTTATTGTCACACAAGCAACTTAAAATAAATACCTTACAACACAAAAAGATTAAACAAAAATATTACAAAGGCGGGGTTCAGATGTTATGTAAATACCTGTTCTTCCACTCAACCTAGAATAACGACTGACGCTCTTAGTATTAGGTATGTATTTAGTAACCTTAAAAACCGTGGCATGGTTCCTATTCACGCCATATTCTGTCGAGGGTTTAAGCTAGCCAGGACAGTGTTTACCATTCATTTACGGGTGTCACACCTATGTTCGACAATAGGCAAACAACGGCTAATGGAGAATAAAGATTCTATGAAAGATAGTATCATTTGTTTGAAGTGGTGTCCGTGGAGCTCTATGCATTCGCCTCTAAAACTAGAACTTAAGAACATCAATGTACCTTGTGTTACCTAACAGTTTATGTTTAAAATCATTTAAGAATTTAAGAACTAAGAGCATTTACCATCCTGATCTCTAGTACGCTATATTTTGAACAGATAAACCGTTACAGACCGTGTCAATTGTATTCGACAACGGATTTGTGTTTTGCTACTGTCCGAGTTGTCAAGCAGAGCAAACTACAATACAGTGGATTATTCTATGAACGTTCATAAATACATAATATAACTGACTCTCTGCAATTTCCGCTGAAGCTTCAGTATCCGATCTTATTGGATGATATTAGAGTAGTGTCAGCAACAAATAATAGATCAGGGTAACGCCCCCCCCCCCCCCCACCTACTAAAGTGCATTTTCTGTAGTACACTATTCGTGGTTTACTGTGCATTGGTGAGTTTGAATATCAATGACTCAATCACCCTACGATCCTAGAGAAACTTATAACTGCGGATTACGCTGCAAGCATGCTTCTTTCTCTTAATGCAAGATACAAGGTTTGTTTGACCCTCTGCTACAAAAAGACACCTACTATAGAACAGCTGCGCTTCGCTTTTCTTCAAACTACTCCCATCGAGGAGGTCACAGCCTTAATCCAGGGCTTCTTCCACTTCCCGAAGCAACTCCTATACTTACTTTTTGGAATAGCCCACGAATACTCCACTATCTCAAGTTTCTTTTCTATCACATGCAATTACTCTTTTGGACATAGCCAGAAATCAGACAAAACCATATCAAACTTGTACGGAGTCTGACGGACTTGAGTAAGTAAGGAGTTGTTGAGCTGGCATTCACTGCTTTCGCAGAAATAGTATCGCACTATTTCCTGCTCACCACCTAGCCTTATAGGCAGCACACATGACGAAAATCACCTTTGTTGTATTGACATTGCTCTGGCATTGGCGGATTTCTTAGCCCCTTTTTCTTCTACCATTTTGCGCTGAAAAGAATAGGCTCTTGCCTCAGGGTCATAGCCTTAGACTCAACTTCTTGACAAAATTTGATGCAAGCATTACAGGTTTGGGACTTCCCGCCGATCTATATCACAGTCAACCGAATATCTTCAGAAGAACAAGCTTACGCAGTAAGATCACCTCTAATAGAACTTCATATTTCATTGTAATGGCATAACCAGTTGGGGAGATACGAACTTACCTTATATTCGCTAACGAAATAATGGATAGCCTTAACTGCATTTAACAATCTACAGATGATGTAGAGAAACCGATGTGTTACCACTTACACCAAATAAATATATAGTGAAAACCGGTTTTTTCCGATAGCACTATATAGATTGGCATTCTGGACTTTGAAGATCAGATGAAAGCTGCATTGATATATTTGAATTGTGATGCTGGCCTAGGGCATTGCGTATTCCCTGGAAATCCGAAACAACTAACATTTCTTTTCTGAGCCAAATAAAAAATTTGAAATTTTGGATATCAATATTTCTCAACCATATTGAAAGCGCAAGACAGTTTTGAAAAATTGGTTGTTTAAGGGACAGAGGGAAAACACCTGATGGTGTCTCTAAAAATATGGTGCCGCCTTGTAAAAGTGCGTTTTTCTCTGGAAATCGATGTCAGCTGTACAATAGAAAGCACAACGACGAGATATAGTAAAATATTTGATTTCATTACCCAATATAATTGTATAGAGCCATTAGGATGAGATAGAGCTGAATAAGTTTATGAAAATATGTTATCGCCGATTATATAGATAAAAAAACTTGGTTCTTGTGCCCTGCAAACTAGCAACATTCTGGTGTAGGTATTTTATTTTACTTGCACTATCGCTATAAAGGCAACTGTTTAGTTCTTTTGTAATATTTCAGTTAATGGAAAGATCAAATTACTATAGCCTGATAATTTCTAATGACGTCAATGTACTGTTTGCGACTGTATTAATTTCAATTACAGCTTAGTGGGAACTGGGACTGTATTTAATAAGCGCTTGCATTTGACATGTCTTGGTTTAGGTACTTATATCATTAATTTAGATGTGCAGTATGTTGTTTATTGGTCTGTTTAATTAATGTTCAATCTCAATTTACATTTACAAATATGTGTTAAGTACCTCACACTAGCTATTTATTAGCTTCTCGGTCTGAATTGGCGTATGACTAACTTCTAAATGAGTGGGAGCAAAAGCCTAACTTCCAGTATATTATATATACACACATGCAAGGGCGCAATTTAATTATCGCTGCTGAATAAGTTCTCTGAAGTGCTATAAACTTTGGAAAATGTGCAGTGTTACATGGTTAATCAAACAGAAACTCGCTAATGTAATGATTCTTGAAATTTAATACTTAGATCTGTCTCAACATCGCTTTTTCTCGTCAACTTTAATAGCGTGAACAAGTGAAGCCTCAATAAATGCATACAATTTTACAACGTCTATCCAAACAAGTCACACCTAACGGTGTCCCTGAATAACCGCTACTGGAACCCGTAAAGCCCCCCTAGCCGAACGAACGTCTGCTTGCCCTCCCTCCTTGCATGGAAAGTTGCAAAGCCAAAATTTTTCTAATACAACTTATCCGGGGCGGTGCACAGCATAACAGGACTCCCACCATAATCTTCGATGGCATCTCGGGGTTGACCATTAAAAATTTGGTCACTCAGCTTCCATACCAAAGTAAAAGCTAACGAAAAATACGGATTTGGGAGTTACTCCGCAAATGAACAAATATATTTACCAGAAATCTCCCTCGTAAGCTTATAAATTTAAACTTGCAGTGAGGTATTTTTTATTTTTAATTACCCCGCCTGTAACAACAATTCACGTACTCTAGGACTTGCCCTTTAGTACATGATAATGTTGTATATGCCAATTATAGTCTCATAATGTTTTATGTTTTATTTCTCGCCCAAGAAGGCTGTACCGCAAAGTGTTTTCAGAATAACAGATATATTTCTCTTTCAATCCCTCTTAGGTGCAACGCCGGCTGCAGCCTAACAAGCGGCAGATTCCTATATTCAAAATAAATCGGTTTAATATTCTGACAATATACTTTTCAGAAATAGGAAATATGCCGTTTAATGCATGCGTATCAGGGTCAATGTGATATTTTGAAAAATTTAACTTAATTATTATGTTTAAATATTTACAGAAATTTATATAGAACTGCAGTTTATATAAATAATGATTTAAGGCTAAAATTGTGACATTATACTCCAAAATTGCAGCTTGCTCTGATTTTGCTCTTAATATAACGTTTCAACTACAATCATTCACAAAAAGAAACAATACCACTCAAGATTAACTACAATACTACATCTATATAGCCTCCTGAAGGTGATTACATTTAAAAATACATAAGGGCCTTGGCATGCATGTTTCAGCTACTAATAGTCGTCATTCTGTCACTGTCAAGATGTTACATTACATTACATTTTGGCGTTTTGCATTATCTATGGACAACCTTTGCGTGTTTTCACTTATAATTACACGAGAGTTTTTTTTTGTCGAAGTAAACTTGACATTTTAATGAGAATTTCTTGCTTGGCAATTTAACGGAAAAAACTGCCTCTGAAAAAATTATGAGTCCGAAGGACGAGTAATTTTTTCTGGCAGTTTTTTGAGTTGAATTGCCCAAAAGCAAGGAAACTCGAATTATAAATGTTAAGTTTACTTCGATAAAAAAAAAGCTTGAGTGTAATTCGGTACTACAATTTAATGAATACATATTTACTTTACAGAGGACAAGAGACGGTTGCTTTGAATTGTGCTAACAAGATTGCGAAATTGAAAATGTGTTGTAGTCTGTAGTTGATAGGTAACTACATAATCCTGCTTTTACTCTAACCGGAAATAATAGTTTGAAAACTTTAACTTGTTCGGAAACAATATTATTAATTGCAAGCCCCATGTGGCAGCCGCATGTTGATGTTAAAATACTGTGCAACCTTGCTGCGACTGCCTAAACTCATGTCTAATCTATATATTTATTACGGCTATTCATCAACGCCTGCAGAAATGCTCAGATATATTACGGCAGCCCTCGCTGCGTTCGCTCAGACACATGATTGTTTTCTCTTCCGCATACAATGCAATCTACAACTGAACGGTTTTCAAACGCCGTGGCCTTTCGTCAGATGGTCGAAGCTTTTTAGTGAGGTCAAAATTACTCGCCATGACAATGGTACGTACGTGACCTCTATAGCACGAAAGTGTGGCAATTATTCTTTCTCTCCCAAGAGTCGCTCATATTAAAAGCGATAACATGGTACGTTGTACGTGATAAGTAGTGTTTCAACAGTTAGTATCTACTATACCATTTACTGGATCTACTGCTTGTTCTAAGCGATTGGTAATAGCATTGGTAGCTTGATCTATCCATTTCTATGGCGATATACCTTTGGTTCACCATACGTTTTTCACTTTGTGTGATCTGATCGAAAATCTTTATGATATTGGTTAAAAGACACGAAAAAGCCGCCTGCTGATCTTGAGCTGCCACAAAATCGATTCGTTGGATCGTCGAACAACAGATTTGAAGCATACGTCTCCGGCTTCACATCTTCAGTGAATGAATGTCGCCTTAACGGGCCAAATTCAGCATTAAAAAATAGAAGAACCGATAATCTGAAAAAAGGAAGTGTGTGGAGACCTGGCAGGCTTAAAGAAACCCTAGAAGATCAAAATCTCAGTAGACAGAGTGGCACTAGAATTCGATTCTCCCAAGAACAAGCAACTATGTGGATGCAATTACTCTCCACACTAGCTCAGAGGAGACTTCTTGCAGTTTTTAAAGTATTAAACGTTAATTTAAAAACCAAAGACGGGCGCCAACGAATCTTCAAATAACGGCAAGTGCATCTACGTATCATAGGGAACTCAAATTAGCACACTATTCTGAAAGAAAGCTCATAAATCCAGGTAGCAGTTGCATAAATAAAACAATATACTAAAATCATAGTATAACAATCACATATTAAATAGCATACAAGCCAGTACAGAGTACAGATAATTATTCTCTAAATATAGGATAACAATAAGGTAAAGTCGGCGCTTTAAAAATCGGGACAGGTAATATGTTGTGTTGTAATGTTTTATTCATTATTATTTTTTTGTATTACTGGAATTTTACTATCAACCAAAAGATGCAATATTTGAAAAATTATGTAACAGGCAAAACTAAACAACTGCAAAAACCCAGTGTATACACTTAAAAATAGGTACATGAAAAAAGTATCATAGTACGTACTGTCCCGATTTCTAAGGCGCCGACTGTACGTCCCAAAACATATAAACGCAATTCAACATCCTAGTAAGTTAACGTTTACAACAATTTCAAATCAATAAATAGAAAGTACGGTAAGTACAACCTACAAAAGATTAAAAGTGTAAACTCTAAATACACGGCAAGAGTTTGAACACAAATGTAAAACTCACGAGGTTTTGAAGGAATTCTAGCAGGGCCTGCTCGCAACATAATGCAGAGACGCAAGCTACAAAGGTGCTAAAGAGACACAGGAGTATTTTACATAATATTTTAATAATGACAACAAAGGAAAACCAAACACAATACACAAATGTCCATGCATTGAGCTCCCAAACCCACACGCAGCTAATACTGGAGGTCGGAGGTCAAAGCAAGGCCAATACAGAGGGATTAATACTAGAATATTGCATCTAGGCTGCAACTGGTTCAAGCTCGCTAGCTACAATTGAGGTCAAGATCGTTACCGCATGTGCAACTGCGAACCTCACATCAACATCCGAGGGGTTATTTGGGGCTCCAAACTTGCCCAAATTTGGACCACGTGCAAATGAATTCAAACAACTCGCAACCAAAAAACCCGCCAAGGATTGACATGAGAGGAAACTCCCTCAAAGACCGGCAGAGTTGCATTAAACCGCTAAGTCAGCGAGGTCACGCTCGCAGAGCTCTGGGTGGTCCATAAGGAAGATTAACCGCTTGCAAACATGGTACACAACGAAATGAAAGCGCAACGGGGTGCTCCGGCCATAGTTATCGCTTCATGCACCGCTATAAACAAAACACGACTAGGAAGGGCGTCCGCAAAGTTCTAATTATGCGCCATAGACCCTGGAATTTACCAGACCGTGCTCAAAGACCTGCCAACTTGCAAAGACCCACTTTGACCGTAACAAGAGGTATTGTTAAAATATCCAGCAAAATTATGATAGAAATGATAGAAGATATAGGTAAATTGAAGTAATTGAGACAGATTTTTATCCCACAGGCTCAGCTTGGAGAGAAAGATAGAGAGCGAAAGAGAAGGCAATATTAATAATAGTAACGTGTCAATTAAATTCTGAACTAACCAACCAAGGTATATAATGCCATTGACAACTTCGTATCGCTGTTTTCACGTCCATCAAGTATTTGTCACTGTGGCTGTTATTAATAATAGCTAAAAAATTTATTAGATGACAGTTGGCAAATACTACCTGTGTTAGGTTTTTACATCTCAAAACAGTAACTTGTGTACCTTCTTAAATAACGTGCGGTAAATGGGTCTTTGAGCCTTCACAGACAATTATTAGTTATACAGGAAGATGGATTCGGTAATACATATTTGATAGTATATCAAAAAGATACTTCGGGATGTTAGTTTGATGTTTTTGTTAGGGTTCGTTTTAACGAAGTTAAGCTACTCTATTGGTTGGTTTGGTTGAGAATGGTCAGTTTCTTTTGTAGGATGATTATATATCCACACTATCTTAGCGTTTGGCTGGTAGGGATGTTGTAGGCGATTACTTTTTTATTACGACATCTTTTTCTTTATTTCTTTGGTTTTCACGGTGAAATTTGCTTTTGTTCTGTGGGGTGGGTTTGACGTTGCTTCCCGTATTGCGATGTGTTTCATGCTCTTATTCTGAGTGTGGGGGTGCAATATTTTGGCATTGTTATTATGATTAGATATTAAAGTAAATGATTGTGGAGGGGTTGCCTTCTGTTGGGGATACATGTCAGTCTGTCCACCGGAGAAATTTTATAGTTCTTCTTTCTGGTTGCCTTGAATAAATTTTGGTTGATAGGTTTTAGGGCTTGTGTCATTTGTGTTATATAGTTTTTGCGAATTAACCTCCATTGCGTGTTTGTGGCGTACGTTGAGTTGTCTTGAGTGGCCTTGATCCTACCACTTTTGGCACCTTTCAATTTAAATTGGCGCGTTGTTTTTGAAAATTTGCAGTTAAAGGAGTTATGACCTGTTCCCATTTTGATAGGTTGACTCTCGTGCCTTAGGGCACATTTTTGGAGATGTGCTTTGTACACACATTGACAGCAAATTGTATCTTTTAAAATCATCAAATTGTTTTCAGCATTTATGTGTTGGTTTTATAATTCGCTGTAATCTGACTGGTTAAACGATGATCTTACGATATTTGCTTACTTACTTACTTTCTCCCAGGTGCGACGATCTATGAAATGTCTTGACCTTTCGGGTTTCGACACCGATGTCTTATGAGGCGCGGTCGTTACTTGCACCTAACAATATTTTTGCGGAGCAACTACTCTTTGACCATCCTGGTATCACCGACGTTAGCCTAATGTATTTGGAATTTATATCAGGTCTCTTCAACTGCAATTACTTTCAATTACGAGTAACAGTTGAGCGATCTTATTCATACCGAGGTACTACTAGAGCTGTTCTTTACACCCTTCACTCGACTGAGTGTACCTCCCGCTTGGAAAAAACCTTTACTGCATTGAACCAAAGGCTTTTTCCGGTCTGTAGCTCCCTTGGTTGAGTTATATGAGGAAGTCTCCTGGTGCAAGTTAGGAATTTTGTTACTGATCCCGTGCCTGCGCATCGTAGAAAGTAGAATTCACTCTCCTAGCTGATATTATGTGCTTAGTTTGGCAACAATAGTTACCGTTTGCAGCTTTCAACTTATTAAACCGATTTAAATTTATGACTTTATATGACAATAATGTATCTTGTACGTGTAGTTGCTGGGATTATACAAGCTTTTTTTTCTTTTTTCTACATTACCATTATGATTTATGGCTTATGTGTTTGTCCTAGCACTGTGGGGGTTATAAAGCATTAATTTTGTACATTTGAATATGGGTTTGTGGTCACCTACACTCGGCTTTGGTTAACTCGTTCTACTTATTATTATTTTGTTATTTTTGGGTTTCTTAAACCAACGCAGCTTCCGGACACACTCTCTTGCTCAAGAGTAAGCTGGTACATTTGCTAATCACTTTGGCAGTCCTAACCTACTATGTACTATGTATGTTTCATAATTAGTTTATTGCCATTGTTATTTCCAAAAATGGCATTGTGTATCCTACCTTGGATGGGAGTTCCACGGCTGCCTCTCTTGACCCCTCGTGGTACGGCTGCCACGGAAATAGTTGGTCCCGGATGTCATAATAACACCATGACAGTCGTTAATGGGGTTGGAGGTTCCCATAAAATGTACAGCGACACCTATGATTGGCCTCACGGCTGTTGTCTGAGTACGAAATAAATACATAAATAAATAGCTGTATCAATGGGCTACTACTTTATCTTTTATTAGCGAGATTACACCTACCACGACACAAACGCATAAAAAGAAGGAACTGAACTTCAAATTTTGCAAACGTTACTGGTTCAGCTCTTTAGCTACTGCTGAACGCATTAGACAAATTGAAGATTCCTACAGTTAGAAGAAAATGATCTACTTGTCAAGGAAAATTTAATAGAGTAGTGTTAATATAGTGAAGCAGAGTGGATTTATATAAAAACCAAGAGATATCTTGCTCAAGAAGTTAAAAATAGCTGGTCGATTCTGAAGGCGGCATATTTTTCTCGATCCCATTAATTTTCTAAATTTACCCACCATTTAAAATGAAATATTCGGACAGTCTAATAAATTGCTACTGAATCCTTTTTGGAATTATGTGCGGCCGACGTGCAAATGAAATACTCAGTAGTTGCAGTCGGAGCAGATTGGATTTCTCATAATTAGCAATTAATTTTGAGCATGGATAAGCACAGGAATTTATTATATTATCTTAATTATTTCCAGCAGGCCCGGGTATCTCGTACATAAATGGTAATGACAGGGAAGTAGTGAGTAACTGATGGAAGATTAAATGGCAATGGCTCCAAGTAAATGATTTTATGCAATTTATCGGGTTTCATTGTAGTTGTTGTCTTTGTAAATATAGCATTAACCGTTAAGTAATGCAAGTCTAAACAATTTTCTACATAATCAAGAGATGGTTTTGCCACGTAACTTAAATTGTCATCTTTATTTAGTACTTTAGTGTAACTTAAATATTGATTACAGACGTGGCAACAGTGTAATTAACTGCTGGCAAAATTTTTCTCTCGAACCTAAAACTTGAACCATTTCCAAACTAAAGATGTGTATCTATTTATGTTAAAAGTGTCGTAAAATAGTAATTTACGGACGGAAAATGATTTATTAAAGTACGAGTTAAATTTTTAAACGAGAAATTTCATAATATTTTACGGCCGTGTATCGTACAACGTTTTATTTCATACTGCTTTATACAACATGTTCATTGAAAAAGTTCATAAGAGGCGCCTGTGGAGATTGAAAAGTATAAATATGTTGGTGGCACTGTAAGTTTGTCAAATTCGAGGTTAACAAGTTAGGTTTTGCGTCAGTCTGTGTCAAAACTGACGGAAAATCTAACCTGATAACCTCGAATTTGACATAGACTTACAGTGTCCCCAACATATTATTCAGCAGTTGCCTAGCAACACGTTCCGGCCTTGTGATGTAATGTTCCACTTTCCGGTTTTTTGATGTGATGTTTCACTTTCCGGACTCAAATTAATGACGTAAAGTCGTATTTTCCGGATTATATGACATAAAATATTTTTAATACCTACACCAGAATTCCAGAATTCAGTCGATACATACTGTCTTGGAAACCTCTAAAATCAACAAAAATTGAGTTTATTGACGGCTAGCTCAATAGCATTGGGGTGGCCTTAAACTGCTATAGCAGGTGTTTATTTGGGACAGTAGACTTAGTAGGTACAAGAAATGTTGCTCATGATATGAGTTGGGCTCTACCGTATGGTTTTTGTTGGTCTGTTGTATAATGGAGACCCCCAACAAGAAAAAGCCCTCCACAAGCCTTCAGTAATTGTGCGTACCCGACACACGTAGTAAACCTACCTTGCCTTTATGTTCTTGGGACGAGATCAGTTACATTCGTTAAAACGTCGACTGCATTTCGCTTCACAAGAAATCAAACAGAATCGAATTCGCTAGGCTGAGCCCATATCACGTTACATTTATTTATTTATTTTGGTACTCAGCCGACATCCGTTCGGCCAATTATAGGCGTCGCTGTACATTTTATGGGGACTTCCAACCCCACTAACGACTGTCACAATTTTATTATGACATCCGGGATCAACTATTTCCGTGGCAGCCGTACCACGAGGCGCCGAGAGCAGCAGCCGTGGAACTCCCATCCAAGTTCTGACCAGAAAGAGCGTTGCTTAACTCTACTGATTGAACGTGGACGCTTGTTCAAGCTAGACCACCCGGGACCCGACATGACGGTAAGTCGCTTCCGCCTTAAATAAATGGGTTTTGATTGTATAGCGGCCAGTCAGACAAGGGCCCAAATAGCAACTAGCGCATCTAGATGGGTATGAGCCCAAAATTTGTTTGTTATGTGGACGGTGCATTGAGTAGATGCAGCGTAAGAACATAGGCTGTACTATATTAAAAAACGCAGGTAATAATACGCATGCAACCAGGCATGCACTTAGTAGAATGCAGTAAGAATTAACGAAATGAAATGAAAAACCAGGTAGTCCGACTCCTCTTGATCGATAATTCCTTAGCGGTTGCTGCCGAGCAAAACCAGCCGAGTTTCGGATGAAGAAATGAGTGGGCAGTAATCGGCCCAATATCAAGACTGAAGAGTTGCCCGTCAAAGACAGCCAGCAAGAACTTGAGGCCAATTTAGGAGTCGTAAAAGAACCAGACGGTAGTTTCCACTCCAAAAGCCGAACGGCAATTCGGTACTATGCTGGTATTTTTTAATATCAAGCAACACTTAAATTCTACGATACAACAACGGAAAGTGAACCGAAATTCAAACATTATTCCGTTTGAAGAGTTAATATTTATATGGTAACAAAACCAATGACGCCAAAAAGGCCGAAAAATACGCTTTCACACGGCTAACACATCACACTTCTGGAAAGATTAAAAGTCGCAAATATAAACTTTACGGCTGTTAAGTGGTTTCTGAAGACGCGCAGCTTATTCGAACAAGTAACTCAACGCGTCCGCCGATCTAAAACTCAATCGTGGGCGTCCAAAATGTTTAAACTACCATAGAACAGGGCAAGGGTGGTGGTAAAAGAAGAGGACTACCTGATCAAACTGAGCTGACGTTGCAAAAGTACCAACCCCCAGAAATTATAAAAAGAACAGGCAACACAGAATCATGGAGTGGAACAAGAACATCAAGTCCACAAAGAACCTACTGTGTGCTGGCTTTTTTGCAATTCCTCAATCTGACTTTGGCAATCATAGGGTCTTAACACCTAACCGGAGCGACGGAAGATGCCCCAGCAGTGGGAATGTATTAGTAAGGCTGAAGAAATAATTGAAATTTCCCCGTACTGCTACACACCCGACGTGTGCAATATAGTTAACGATAATAACATAATTAAACGAGTTATTTCCTCTAAGATGGACGTTGCCCTTGAATATAGAGAACGTTAGTTATCATAGATGAAAACCTTGTGGATAAAAACAACCATTATAACTCAGTAAAAATTGACTCACAAAATTACATGTAGGATACTTTAGATATCTAATGCAATTACGATTATTATCATTATAACCCTTTTGAATTTTACAGATATTCTATATATCCTACGATCTCCTCCCAAGTGCCTCCACAGTCTATTCCATTCTCTTGATTGTGGACTTCTATGGGCAATGGCCTCTTTTACGTCCGCTCTTCAGATTCTTCTGTGTAGACCACGTCTCCGTCCTAATTGTGGTTATCATTTCCAAACATTTTGGCCATCGTCCTCAGGCACTTGCTGTATATGCCTATATAACCTCAACCTCTTAACTTCAATAGTTTCCAGGGTGCCAATATCAATTTTCATTATTTCTCCTCCGTTTGTCATGCTGCCTACGTCTTACGTCAACTATTGGACGGTTATTTCGTAGTTTTGTATTGAGATATCTACATTTTAACCACTTTTGGACTCTTCCGTCAATATTTAAAAATATATTTGCATGGAGCTCCATAATATTCGGTCCAGTCGTCAAGAGATATTACCTGAATGTTTCTGTAGTCTCTGTTGTACACTTTTTATAGTTTTTCATGCTTCTGATGTCATAATGATTCCAATCTACCATTGTTAGAGAAAATATCTATAAAGGTCTTTCCTCAGAACTTTCCTCGCAGGTGGAAGTTGTCACACTAAATATTTTGAAAAATTAAAGGCAACTAGAGATAAAAATATCTTAACGTTCCTAATACTACTGAAATGATAAAAGAAAACACTTGGTAATGCAAATTATATCAATTTCCAAATAAAAGTATGGCAGACGAGATTCGAACTCGCGATTTCAGAGCCTACGAAACGCATTTAAACGGGATTGAAGCAAGCAGCTGGCCGCGCATCCGTCAATCACATCCTGCAACGGAGCTCTGCTTCATATCGCCGCTCAGCAACTGCATTACATTCAACAGCTTATTCTTGCTCATTTTTGTTTTTTTACAGCAATTACCCTGCATCTGTTGGGTCTCATTTTTGTCAAGTGTAAAGCCTAACCTATCTGCAAGTAATTACTTTTATCTATTTCTCCGGTAACGCAAAAATAAACAAAACTATGTTTTTTAAGGTGCTCAGGCAACTAGGGGTAAATATATCTTAACGGTCCTAATACTACTGAAACAATCAAAGAAAACATTTGGTAATGCAAATTATATCAATTTGCAAACAAAAGTATCGCAGACGGGATTTGCACTCAGGGCGGTTTCAGCGCCTACGGAACGCATTTAAACGAGATTGCAGCAGGCAGTTGGCTGCGTACCCAACGATCGCATCCTGCCACGGAGCTTTGCTTGATATCGCTAAACAGCAACTGCATTACATTCAACAGCTTATTCTTGCTGTTTTTCATACAGCAATTACCCTGTATCAGTTGGGTTTCATTTTTACAAGTGTAAAGCCTAACATATGTGCAAATTATTGCTTTTATATATTTTTCAGTTAGCGCAAAAATAAATAGAATTTTATTTTTTAAGGTCCTCCACCCTGTATATTTGTCTGAAATTTGCCCGATTTCATGGCAGGTAGACGTATGATCTGCATTGAAAATATCGCTGTTCTCCTGAAAATAGTTTTCGATTTATACGGCCAACAGACAGACAGACAGACAGACAGATCGCCAGACAGACAGACAGGCAGGCAGGCTGATATATAGAACTAAAGAAACCCGTTTATCATCATCTAGGAACCCTGAAACGTGGAGATATACAGAAATCTCACAGGTGCTTTTTTAGAGATTTCAAAAATAAGAAGCTAAATGCATTATCCATAGATATTTATTATTTTAGTTGATTAAATGATATTAACTGTCATGTAAATCATTCAAATCTGTCATATGTCATATCAAATTGTAATATTATAACCTCCAACGTAAAACAATTATAAAACAAGATATATGTGCAATTTGTCTAATAGTTACACTGTCTTCCACGCAAGAACTAATCCTAGCTGCTGAAACTCAACTTACTCCAGAAATAATTGACAGTAACCTTTTGAGATAATTTTAAATTTGTTCACATCTTAGCTACCTATTAAAAATTTAGATTTACACAGCTAAAAAGAGCTTGTCCTAGTTTTTTTCTCGGTAGTCGCAGCCATCTTGCTTTTACTCAAGCTACTGCTTTTAACCTCCTCTGCCCATCATGCAGCGCTGTTCTGATGAACATTACCTGTGGGTGCCCCCCCCCCCCTTCCCCTCACTTGCTTCATATGCAGCTACATTGATTTCTTTGAAGGCTTCTTGATACATCTGTAGGATAGAAGAATAGGAAATGTTATTGACCTTTAGGCACAGCCTCATTTTATAAAGGAGTTTAATGAGATCATCTGTAGCCTTTGATTATATTTCGCCAATGTTGTCTAACGAGCTCTTTGTAGCATCCGTGGATGACCTACGGTCACAATTTGCATGTTGAATGGGATAATGAATTTTAGACTTCAAAAGATATCGATCTAAACCACAATTTGCAAATCTATGTACAAGTACGTCTTTTATGTCTACAAGTCTACAAGTCACATGATATATTTCTGATGTCAAGTGCTTTGCTCCCAGGTGTAATTATCTATTTTTTAAAGTTTATAGAAGCTCTTGGATACCTATTTTTAATTACTCAACAATTTGAACTAATCTTATTCTGTCCTCACCGTACCTTCCTACGACGCTCTTATTTGCCTCGTATAATAATGTGCTCTGTCATAAAATTGATCTTTAGTTTTAGCATTTTGCTTCAGATAGTGGGTATCCCTATATTTTCATGTCTGTTGTAACAGTTGGCCATTAATTTGTTCCAAACTTTTTGCAAATTTGGAGCTCTTGCTCGTTGTTGTTTTTTCACATTTCTATAAATGTGTATACATTTTTGGATATCTTAGCTACCAGCAGCTTCTCAATTCTATGTTGTGTGTTACCTGGAACCTAGAACAACTTTTAAGTTTGCCACTAAGCAACAACACGTGAAGGTGCATCTAACCTCAATGTCTGACGCAATCTTATAGTCAAATAATAGTACAGCAGTGAAGAACGTGTTAATTAAAATAGACTGTTATATGCTCCGAGTAACCATGGTTAAAATGACATTGCTGCAGTTTTCCGACTACATCAACAAATACTGAAATTTAATTAAAACCGACTGGGCGAGATATATGGCCCATTTATGTAAATCTTGTTTTTTCCATAAAAGGCTTTGGCTTGACGTACATTCGGCTACTTCCGCAGACATTCTCTGGAGAAGTATACATAACACCAGCACTTTATCAAAAATGTAATTTCCTGCATCCAGGCAAACTACATTATAAAATCTCACACGTTCACAACAGTGCGTTGCTAAATTCCCTTTCAAGTACAAATTGCCCCATTGCTTCCCGCTTAGTATGCAGAAAACTTCCCGCTTCGCTTAAACGTGCATTATTTACTCAGCACGCGGTTAGTTTAAAGTAGGTGTGAAGTCCCTTTGGGGCAGCTGACCTAACTTTACGTGGCAAATTAAATTCGTGCCGAATTAAATTTGAATTTTTTACTAATTGGGCTTGATAGCAGTTGGAAATTTCTCAAATTCATAATCCAGGAGCAGGCCCCAGCGAGTTGTAATTTTTAACGATACAAAAATTGATGAAGAATTGCTAATGTCTAGGTCAAGGTTGTGTTAAAAACCGTGTCAATACGAACAACTTTGGTTAATGCTTCCTTAACCAAACAAAAAATAATTGACTTACTGGAAGATAGCTTTTTACCGAGAGGTCCTTCTGACTTATTAAAGAATTTCGATAAAACTTCTTTTTTTTAAGTTCAAACCCGAATCTGTGTTAAGTAAAATTGGGTAAAACTTTTAGACATTTTCCCGAGATTGGGACAAAATTTGTAGCAGCGATTACTTACTCCAAAGAGGCCTAATAAAAAAGGCTTATTTAAGGTAATTCCTCACAGAAGCCAATTAATTTTAAAAACCACTCAGCTAGATTAAAGTAATTAAAAGTTTAATTAGTTTTAAGGAAGGATTGAAGAGGCGCCTGCATCAATCAGTAAATGTGCAAATCGCTGAATATACAGCTGCTCGAGTTGCCCGAGTTTCTAATGAATCTGGAAATATTACTCTTTGCACTTGTCTTTAACTGATAATGAATAAATATTACAACAGCTAGATGCTAGAGAACCAAATTTTTACAAAATGCACATAGAGAAAACTTACCTTTAACTTGAATCTACTACTACTTATAAATATAAATCCGCACATGGAGTCCTGGACCCTGGTCACTAGAATAAAATTCCAAATCGCTCAAATTGCTTCCTTATTCTATGAAAATAGGGCAGTCTGCCACCTGCTCCCTTGTTATTCGAATAATACACTTACTCACTAGGAGATATTGCACATTTCATAACGTGCCCCTTAGCCTTCTGATAGGTAAATCTACTTTTGTACTGTGACCTTCACAACTGTGAGGAGATATATTTACTACAAATGTAGCAGGTAATAACATAACGTACAATTGACCTTTGTAGCAATCGATCTCTCTCGAATGTAATATGATGTAAAGCCAAACTGGAAAAAATCAGAGTGCTAAAAGGCGATAGTTCATACAGTAAAATTGGCGCGAAAAATTAACATTTATAACGGATAGATAATATACTTAACATATTGTAATGAGAGAAATAAATAGAGACGTATCACACAATTTACAGAATGAATAGTTTTAAACAAGAATTCTATGTCAATCCCAGGACTCATTAAAGAGTGTTGTAATTACCCACTAAATAAATGGTTTATTGCTCCTATGTATTTTATCTATTTTCAATTAATTAAATTAAAGCTCCGGTCTAGAATGAAATAGCTCTAGTCTCAGGGGTAAGTTCAACAGCTTGTATTACAAATATTTATGTATATCAAATTTACTAGTATGGCAATTGCTTGAATTTGTTTCTGACAAGTCTAACCTGAAATTGACATTAAACACAACAAAGATTATCTGCACGTCTAAAAATTTGAATAATTTGACTTCAAACACCAAAAATGCCAAAATTAACATCAAGTAAATACAAAGTAATTAATGTCACATAATTTTCGGATTACCTCTGGTTTCGTTTCAGTGACACAACCCGACGCTTTGATCTGCTTTTGTTCTATTTCCGGAAAAAAAGGTCGAAATCTTTGGTCAAAATCGCAAAACGGAAGGACGCCACGTCGATTAAATATCTCTAGAAGGCTTCCAACTGGGACCTGGTGCTAAACCTCGTAGACAGTCTAATCTTGATAAAACCCAAATCTTACGGGCCTGTTCCAACTGCTTCCTGTGAATTTGTACCTTGAACGGCCAGCTTCGTAAGCAGGATACATTTTCTAGTGACGCCACGGGAATTACACACTTGGTGACGGCTCTCTCCACCAAATTTCTCCATAAAGGTTTACTCCAAGCGTAGCACATACGATTCTTCTTGGCCGATACCTCTATCTAGTCGAAAAGGGGCTCCAAAGTTGATATCACTTGGGCAAATCTTGCAGCTGGCCATCCCTCTTTACTGGAAACTGTTATCACGATGAAAATTACTCTCAAAGATGCCCTGCACATTGGTGAATATTGAAAACATTTTTGGGTGACATAAATAACTTTTTTATTAACAATTTTATAACAAACTGCACCTAACATAAAAGTTACAAGCTTATTTTTCGATATTGACTGTCTCGTATTCTAGCAATCACGATTTACATTTGTTTTTATGAAAATGGGTTTTCAGATCATGGTTTAACTTATGAACTACAGTTTTGATATACTGTTTTTGCTTAAATACTAAACTGTCTTTTCTTGGGAATTGTCACTTTTACACCTTAAATCTCTGCTTTTTAATTACTTCAGTTTTAAAGTCATTGCTTTATATGTTTATTTTAGCACTACACGACGTCTTTTTCCTTTGATATGTAGCCTAATTGCTATTTGCAATTTTTACTTAATCGTACTGCTTTACACTGTTTCTTTACCCTTCAGTTGACACAGATTGACGCAAAACCTCACCTGCTAACCCCGAAGGTGACATAGACTTACAGTGCCACCAACATATTATTCATACGTGGATAACCATGGCCATTCAAAAACTTTCGATCATTTCTGAAGGCGCTGTATTTACTACCAGTGACAGCTGCAATGTTGAAACAGCTACAAACAAAACATTTTGGCTTCCCCGCATCTTCACGTCGCACCATAAAAATACTCTAATAGGTATTCGCCTATGATACAATTCTACAGGGAACAGAATATTGATAAATTGGAAAGAACCCAGCACAGGTCACTTAAGCCATCACTAGAATTCCAACGGGGACGACCCCAAAACACTTGCTTTGCTTAAATTAATACTCACAACATATTTAAAATTGACGGTACTACACACATGCATTATTAAATTAAACAGTTCAACTTAACTGCGACGGCAATATGCAAAAACCACTCCGGCGGACAGCAAAACCACAAGAGAGGCAAGGAATTCGTCCTAGCGAAGAGCCCGAGAATATGCGGAGAGCAGAAGGCCCGCGAGGAGGCAAAACAAGGATGGGTATCTGCAGCTCAAAAATTCACTACGAGCAGTCAGCGTTGATCGACACACTTATAGCAAAAGGTGCTCCCAGCGCTGGGTCAGTCTCGAATACACACCGGTATTAAGAGTGTCGTCGACACCAAGATAAGTAGCATGACAATTCGGATTCCGAGTATTCGAATAGTAGTCGAAATAAAATTCCACAGCAACTCAGGGAGATTAAAACGAAATTTTGTATTGGTACGCTAGGCATGTGGAACTTGTTATATTCGACGACGTCAAAATTGCTTGGTATGCTCCAAGCGACTACATTTACTCGACGGTAATATGCAAAATCACACAGCCTCGCAGCTTCGCGGTAACTGACCCTCTAAAAATTGGCTTCCCGCCTAAGCTTGCTCCTACGAGAAGCTTGTTGAATTACCCAACGCCTTCATCGCATGATTAAAAACGGACTGATGATGGCAGTGTATTGAATATCCAGTTCTTCACAAACTTATAAAAGGACTTTTCCTATTGATTTAATTCATACTGGTAAACGTATAAAAAAGTTTATTAATTACATTCAAAAATCTTATTCTGTTTATGCTTCTTTCACTTCTTCAATTTCTTTTTATGAGCGTTTTCGCCTGCTTGTCCCAAAAACATCTTATTTTTGGTTTATCTATTAGCTTTCCTCAACTTCTGTGTCTTTCATTGAATTATCTTTGTCCAGTATTCTAATTCATTTCGAACCTTCGTGCTGTAAAAACTGATGTTATTTTACATTCTTCAAATTTGCGAAGGTACTCAATTTTTAACATGTTTTTAAGCTTAACCAACCTATCTAACCTTCTGTGGTAACAATGTCTTACCGGTGATTATATTTCAATACTCTTATCGGCAGACAAGATTGTTACAATACACAAGGTTTGTCGAGTAATTATGCTGCTCTGCTACAAAACATAAATTGAAAACAGCTACCCTAAAACACGGATCATTCAACCACAATACTCTTCTTGAAAAGCTATATCAAAGCTGCGGTGCAGATACAAATTCAGTACCTCACGCCGTAGAGTATCACAGTAGACGGAATGGGGATATCCAGGACGAAAGGGTTTGGAAAACAGACGTATTATGGTCAGCTCTAAGAGACCCCCAACACTGCAATAGCAGAATCAGTTGAGTAGAGATTCCTGATGGTCGGATCTGGAAATAATTCGATAACGCTTGATTCACCAATATAAAGATCACGATTTGTATATCAAAGAAATTCATCTTCATCTTTCTTGGTTTGATATGTGTAATAAGAACAATATAACCAAAATAGTTAATAACAATAATCGAAGGGTACCAGTGCCCCAGTAGTTTTCTTAAAACAGCTGTTAGTTATATTTTTCTGTTCAAACAAGGTGCAGCTCAACAACTTTCCTAATTTTTTATTGCATATCTAGTTATATACCCACAATACCGAACACAGGCAGCTAGTGGAAATTGCAAATAGATAACTATGTCTTTGAAGAAGCAAACAGCTTTAACTATCTGGAGGTGACACTGAACAACAAAGCATACTACGCTAATAATAAAATTGTAAAAGGACGTGGTCGCATACAGAATCTGCCGAAGGCGTAGGAATTACATCTTACTCATAATGAACTCGGGGACATCAAAACTACTCGAAAGTGTAGGCTTACATTTCACAATCAAAAACCAACAGCAGCCTCACAAATTCCACCACAGTTCTTCAAATGCGAAGCAACCATGATGTCGACTTGCCGAGTGAGAGCGGAAAAGACGCTCCGAACAAAACGCGAGTCCAAGAAAGTTTCCAAACAAGGTCACCGAGGTACGTGCACAAGCGCACGAAATTCAAAACAGCGCGCTCACAGACAATTGTGCGAGCAGATGCGCAACAGCGCGGACTAAATGCTACAGAATGCGAAATTGAAAGACGGCGCAAATGAAAAGTAACACAGAACATGATGCTGTAAACGCCTGCTTATTTTATTCAATCAGCTATGAATCACTCTGTATACATTACAAAAACAAGGTACGTAAAAAGAAATATTGAAAAATGGGCGAAAACATAAAATATGAGTTATAGGAAACGAAATAACGTTCTTAGGTATGTAACAGCATAGTGTATACGATGGTTGGGGTACATATTTGTAAGTACAGAATATGCATGCAATTAGAAGCTCAAAGCAAAACCCAGAGCAAGTTAACTTGGTGAGGTCAACGAAGAAATGTTTCTAACGAAAATAACCAAATAGATGGAGCAAACATAAAATAAATACTCGTAGTAAACAAATAGCCATTGAGTAGTAGACCCACTGGCCTCCGTTTGAATCATCTGGAAATTGTTTCACTACCTAAAAGGAGCATAGCTAACATGAAATCTTCCGCGGTAGTACTTAATAATTTTTTTTATTACAAAATTGTCAGAATCTTGAGTAAATCTTCACCCAACGGTGTTTTCGTAGAAAAATTGCACCAAAATGTAAACTAAACGAAACCTAACTGTACGATACTTTATTATGTGTACTGGTCTGACTAGTAAAGTGAATCAAATGTTGGATTCTATACAGATAAGTTATTACTTATCGTAAAACGTATAGACCTTCTTGAAGTTACAGCACTTGTAGAACAACCAAGTGTCCCGTAAGTATGCTAATATCATGACAGTAAATTAAAGGGTCAGGCTAGAATTTTATCATAAAACCAAGAGACCTCTAAATTATTTCACGTCGAAAAAATATTCGGATTTTTATTATGTGGTGTGTTTTTTGTAAGAGGTAGCTGTAACGCATTAAATAAAGGTAGGTTCACCGAGACTGTAGCCCCAGCACTGCCAAAGTCGAACTTGAAAGGATCGTTCACCATTTCTACTTTTAATTGACCTTCCTGTATTTACCGACTGAAAAAGTGGTGGCGTCTAGGGCAATTTATTCAAATCAACAGGTTGTTGCCCTAATTAATAGTATTGTAATGAACCCTCCCTCTCACTGAAGTTAGCTGGCAAACGTTGCTGCAGAACATTGTAGTGTACTTGAGGCAACCGATCTTTGTATTTTCCCGATGTATGTCGTTTTACTGTGATACAAACAATTTAGTGTCGTAACGTTGAATGTTTGCTGTAACAAGCTGCTTTTGAAAGTCGTAATACCGATTTTCGACTGCAACACAACATGCCAAACAAACTGGAGGACTTAAAGAGAGAGAGAAAGAGAGAAAGAGGAGAGATAGAGAGTTAAATATTCTAATTATAAAAATATCTCAAGCATTTTCAACTGATAATACTGATAACAACACACTGATCTGCATTCGGTACCGACTATGATATCAGAAGGCTGACGTAAGTTGAATGTTCAATGTAACTCCCTCGCAGGATACAAACTCTGCACATCAGAAATTTTATAAATCCATTGAATGATATTTCAAAAATATAAAACATCGTCACTAACTTGTGGTTATAAGGTGATGATCGTCTGTGTCCATATTACGAGGAAAACTGAATACCTGATCAATATTAAGGTTCTGCGTATAAAAACGTAATATGCTGAATTCGATCAACAAGTGTGGCAAAGTGAGATGCAATTGAGTATCCTCAGGACATAATATTGCTAATTACTTGCATCTGTAGTAACTCGCTGATTGAATACGTTGCTTGTTTGTAGTTCAACGTACCATTGGCTCGTTCGGGGCTATCGTACTTCAGCTAGCCAAAAGAGAGTTGAATATCTTATACTGTCAGAAGCACTTAATAAAGCTGATAAATTCCCTTTATGATTCTCGTAAGGATGTTTTAAGCATCGTACTGCCACAGCAACAGAATAGGGATTAAATTATTTTGAAATAGAACTCCCAAATGTTGCAACATTAGTTTTAAGTTTTGTTAGCAATTAATGAAGTAAGCTCTTCAAGTTGCAGGTAATCTTACCTCAACTATCTAATTCACGATCACCATTATGTTGAATAACATGCAATATATGCTGCTAGTTAACGAAGTGGTTAAACTGTCTCTAAATCACACTATGTTATATCTATCTAGAAAATTCATCAAAAGGCAAAGAATTATAATTAGTAAGTCACCACGTTTGTGCGATGCCTTTATATGGTTTAACTCCTCACAGTTTTGGCTTCAATGACAGCTGATTAGAAGGGAGATTATATAAATCATTAACTAAGCGTGTCTATTGTATCCTGAATAATGCATCAAGCAGGCACGCTTAGCATTATACTCCTATATTGCCCGGAGATGTTCCTGTGCGTGTATTAACGTCTTCGAATTTCACAATAAGATCAAGCCAAGAACTAAAAATACATGTTTAAAAAACTAGTATTTCATTTCATTCAAGTATCTTAAAAGTTTCAGAACAAAAATGAATAAACTTATCCACGCAGCAAGTTTCTATTATCCAAAATCTCTCTTTTCACATCACTGGAACTCCATTAAGTTTTATAACAATTTCGACCCCTTGAATACTCTTTCAAACTCTACCGTGGCTAAATGTGCTTCCGGGTTTTCCTTCAAAATAAATCCGCAGAAATTTTTTACTGGAAGCTTGCCTAACCCCTCCCCGACAGTAATGCGGAACCTTGATTTACAAGGTAATAATTAAACCAAAGTTTGGGTTCTTCAGCAACTTCGCGCAGACAATTAGCAGCTGGAGCAGAAGTTCAGACACGAAAATCCTAACCTATTCGAAAACAGGTCACAGTGCTTCGGTTGGCGGTTATCAGGCTGTCGGTTCGCGCAAGTTTCGGAGTCAGGAAGTGGGGCTGCGGATTTGTGGCTGCAATTGGAACACCTCATGAGGCATGTTTTGCGTCTAATTAAGCTGAGAACTTGTTTTGCGAAAGGCTTGGTTCTGAGGATTAACTGCACCGAAGTTCAACCACCGTCTTGAGTTGAGTGAGTCTAGACAAAAGCCAGGTGATTTACATGCAATTCCGAAATGCAGGCTGGAGGAGCTTGTCTAAGGTTTGCGAGATGAAGACGTCGGGTGCTGTTTCCTTTGAGAAAAAAATTGGCGGCGCGTACAGCGGGGAAATGAGGTTTGCTAAATTAAATTTGTTAGGACTGTCGCGTGCTTTGTGGCTTTATGTATTGGAATCTAAAAATAGGCATCGAGCCTGCAATGCAAACTACATTATTTGAACTACAACGAAAATGGCATGGTGCCATCGTTGACTAGTATACTAGATTTGTAGCTCTAACCTTAATTTTAAAAATGTAAATATAATCTATATTCCCTGTAGTGAAAGGAAAATGGCTTAAAGATACCTGAAATTTACACATTACGAAAGCTGCATTTCCCAGAACTTTCAATAAATTTTCAAAAATTAGAAATAAATAGTCTGAGGGCCGGTTGCAGAAAGCAATGTTAAGTCTGGTGTTAGCTAACATCGCGTCAAAGTGAACAAAATTGCATCAAATTTTGTTTACTAATGTATTAGTTACCATAAGCATTTGAGATTTGATTCGTTTTTGTTCACTTTGACGTCGCGTTAGCTAACACCAGACTTAACATTGCTTTCTGCAACCGGCCCTAAATATGGTTGAGAGGAACATAAGTCGAATGCGTTCCGTTACCTGTTGCAGATAAAAATCTAATTGCTAACTGTATCAAATCTGAAAAATCCATAGGGCTGACTGTATATGAAGGTGTTTGCCTATAAAAGTCGAATCGGTAAATCCATAGAAGATTATTTTATTGATTGTTAGGCGCCACCGGATCGATTGCACTAGCCTAGCCCGAGATAGTTCGGCGAAAATCCCGACTCATAGAAGCTTTATTTGTTAAATGAGCAGAACAGCACTAAGCTGTACAGATGAAAGTCAACTAGCAATTTAAAACTCTATTCATATAACATATACATAAAACTACAGTACAGCAGAACCAGCTGAAGGGCAAAATCGCAACAAACCGTGAGTTTGATTTGCTAAAAGTCTAAAACTGGTGGTGATATCACGCGAAACGCAACAACTGATACCTGCGCAACACATTCCGTAAGGAAAAACAATATGGACAAACTTATTACTATTAGACTTAAATGACGTTTCTGTAATGATCTAATTTTGCGAATTTTTTAAAAACTATATCTCTTACAACAAAAAAACTTTTGGTAAAAGTATAGACAATTACCTAATATATAGGAGGTTTATAAAAACAATTATTTTTATTATTAATTCCTGGACATCTAGGAAATTTCTACTCAATATATAATTTTTCGATTTTTCCAAAAACCGTCTGGTCTGTAGAGATGACACACTCTCACAGACTGACTAATTCACAGACAGATATCACTTCAAAAACCATTTCTTCTGAATCAGAAAACACAAAAACGCAAAAGTTTCGCGTTCGAAAAAAATCATTAATACCTAAAAATAAGCGGTAAGTTATGTAACACAATACAAAACTAATGTTAAATAACTCATGTGGTATAATAATAACAGTAGACAACTTAGGCTGGTGCAGTTAAATACGTGGGCGCGGCTAAAATCGAAAATCTGGAGAACCGAAGAAGGCCGACCACTAAACAGGATTTTGGCTGTACCAGTTGAATTGCATCACTATACATTTGCGGGCTTGATAAAATGAACATTGTGCTATCGGTCGGCCCTTAATAAAAAATATACGACGGCATTGGCGTCGATTAAAACGCTCACGAGATGTTTTCTCAGGGTTCCATCGGGATTCAAGGATGAGACGAAATGATCGTAATGCAATGCAGGGTTTGAGTAGTTCCTAAATTCAACTGAAATGTCGACTTGAAATCTGCACGATAATTCGAGACGAAACGATAATGAGATCTTCATAGCCTAGTAGCCTGTCTCTTATAAGCCGGTACCTTCACGGAACGATAAAGCGTCAACAAATAGAGAAAATTCACACATCACACGCAAACATTGCTTAATAGTCCCAGGTCAACTTTAAAACCAACTAACCCATCTTACGCCAGCGGGATTAACAAAAGCGTAAGAACTGCCAATCTCCCTACTTGAGGACGTGTACAGGATTGAAGATGTGCCCCAGAGTGAGTAGGTACTTCTTTTCTTAGGTGCAAAATGTGATGCGACATTTAAATTTTCAAATTATTTTAACATACTTCCATTGAATTTCCCACACAGTATGAATGATTCTCGACACCGAAAGGTAACAAAGGAGAGAGATTATAAATGCACGTAAAAAAGAAATTGTTAAAATACAAATCTGAAACTTCTACAGCATCCCGGCAATCAATAAATCAGTGTCCTGTTTTATTATAGAAAGTATTTTTTAATATATAATTATAAACTGTATCATTCTATTCTGTAAGACCTATCCACGCGCAGATTTTTCGCTTGTGATGAGAATGTAGGCAATCGTAGCTTGAAACTAACTGTTTAATGCGAATCTCCTAACTTGAAAATTTTCTTCCAATGGGTCTCCTACAGAAATATCTTGGTCTTGAACCTTTTGAATGAATAATGTTTAATAGATTTTTGTGGTTGGTACTCAAAATGTATTCTTCAAATGAGTGTGGTACCTTATCTGTACCTTTCATATTTCCTCTCTTCTTTATTAAAGTTTAGTAATAACTTGGTTTATGACTGAAAACTCATCCAGAACAGCATCTTGTATCATGTTTCCAACATACAACTCTCCGTACTATCACCAGTTAATCCATTTAGCTCTAGCTATGTTGATCTGTCTTTATTTAGAGCTTATGATTATTAATTGATGTTATGTGTAGTTATACTATATAAATAAAAATTTAAGCATATACTACTGTACAACTTAGCTAATTTTGAATTGTGTTGCCTCTCTCTCTGGCTCATTAAAATATGATTATTTAATTCTGCTTGACTGTAATAGAAGTATGTTGTTCTTTCTATATTTCATTCATTTGCAACTTATCAAGACTTATGCGGCGGCTAGCAATTTGGGCCTCATATCTGTTATTACACTGTTGATAAATTTTACCATTGTAGGGCAAATACTCGATTCTAACGAATGACTGATAATATCAAAAAATTAATGCCAAACAAAGCTGTTCGAACAACACAGAATTCAGCATATTTTGAACACAAATTAACCAACAGTCAATCAATTTACCTCAGGTAAATTATAACAATGCTTTTCTAATAAAGTACTTTGGCTAATCTGGAATTTGTTTTTCGAATGCAAAAGCGCCCCAACTTGTATTTATTTTTTTTTCTCCAAGGAACGTTGATCCTGTTTTCGATCTCCGCCAAAGGACGCCAAGGTTGTATTTGCTTCCTATAAAGGTTTCAGCTGCTGTTGCCTGCCTCTGGATGACGAGCCAAGCCTCGTCTAGCTGCTGCACCTTGCTGTCCGCTTCTTGCAGTTCCCAATCTTGTGGAATCTCAGCTTTGAAGACCATTTTACACAGGCTAAGTTCCAGGTCTAATTTAATCTGAAACTGCACTCTGGAACACAACCACAGTTGTCCTCCGCACACAGGCAATTACATGTAGAGCTCGACTGTACGCAGGATATTGACTTTTATCAATAAAACTTATCGGGGAGCCAAATAGCACACACGCTTTCGCCTTGGCTTCCCCAAAAAAGAGTCACAAACGACTCTCTAGGTCACCAGCAACATGATTTATAATTGTATATTTGTAAGTCTAATTGATCTTAATTTATAATTGTTTTTATAAATGTCATTCAGGACACTCTAACCTGAAAATTGGTCACAATTTTTCACTTTTAGTTAATAAACACTGTTCAACACACCACTAATACTTTCTTGTAGTCTTCATTAATTTTCAAGTTGCTTCTTAAACGCTATTTGCAGGTCTCTCTTCTTACACTGCTTTCTCACCCTTTAGTTGCGTCATTGATTGTTGGCATTTCGATGTGATGGCAAACACTGCATTAAACATCTGAAAAACCTCAAATCTTCTTTGTACTAAAGCGACTTCATTATCGTGTCGTGACGTTACACAGTTAATCTGTCAGTCATCGTAAACCTAGCTACATTGGCCATATTAAATACAAATTTGAATATAAGCTGATCGCAACCCTGACGATACTGTTTTATACAATCACTAACTCCTGTTAATTAAATTACAGTTATTGCTAATTATGTTTTAGGTAATTATCAATGTTTACTAGTGACCCTTACTGTTGCAATAAATACAGTACTAATTCTGGGCCTATTTCAATATATTATTATCATTCGTGGGTTAATAATGCAAATAGAGTTGCTGTGAGCATTAAAATATTTCGTGAGCATTCCCCTATCCGCCACCTGAAAGTGCGTCCTGTAGAGGTTGCAGGCTCCCACGATAGATGTACCAGGGTCACTATAAATGTTTCTATTTTTAATGGCATAGTATGATAGGTACTATTACGTAGTATAAGCTTTAGCTTAGGAAATTAACTCATAAACGCTTCCTACAGGCCCAGGATAAGCCACTTCATTGTAAATTTATTTTCAATGCACTAGTAGTTTTAAAGCAGTATTTCTTTAAATTTCATGATATATTAATTCAAACTTCAAAATATTTTCTAAAACTCTAAAACAATACACTGAAATCTCGAAACCCATATTATTAAAATACGTATTTACAATTTTCCTTCCTATAACATTATGATCTATGAAACTTGATATACAAAAGTATCTTCTATGGATGCAGGTAGTTTAGAGTAACTTGAATTCATATCTGCACATCGTTTATTGTAAGATCGGCGTAGTTAGTTAATTAACTCACTAGTTTTAATGACTAGCACTAAACGGTTTCTCTTGAACCTAGTAATACGAGCCCTGAGCAACCCTTTTTGCTGCCATAATAGTTTAGACCCGCGGTTACATTTTCTAATTAGTAAACAATATTAATATCATAACTAAACGTGAATCTATGCATATCTATTTAATCAACTCTGACAGCTTCAATAACAAACTTTAACCCACTTTCGGTTAAGACCAACTTAGCTGGAGAAATGCTGGTTTATTGTAGGACGTTAATAGCTAGCTTTGAGTGGAGTCGATGGATATCCAGCTGCAGCCTATGCAAGGGCAAAAAACCTGTAAAGGTGTTTACACGAAACTTCCCTCGTGCGAATTTGATCAATTTGCAAATACAAAAATGTAGTCCGCTGTGATTCGAACTCCGCGCTGCGAGACGAATATTTTGAGCCGTTTTCTTGTTTGCCGCTAGGATAACTCAGCTGGCGTGTTTGAACTGGATGAGTTTCTCATTATATAAGTTATAAAGCACCATACTATTCTTTCTCATTTGTGGTGTTTACCCTGTATCTGGCAGGTCTCATTTGCGTCAATGGTAAATCCTGAGCTATGTGCAAATATTTTATCTTTTACAAATAAAAAAAAATCGTTCGTTTTTTAGACGAAGGAAGTAACAATGTAGTTCGCTGGAATTTACACTCCGTGCTTCGTTGTTATGGGCGTGCTCAACGTGAACGAGCTTCTGCTGCGTTTTAGAGCACCATACTGTTCTGATTATGTTTACCCTGTATCTGTTAGGTGATGTTGTTGCCAATGATTAATGCTGCGCTATGTGCAAATTATTACATGTATCTATTTTTCAGGTAAAGCAGAATGAAACAAAATTTTATTTTTTAAGGTGCTCACCATGTATATATTTCTCCGAAATTTTCTTGGTTTTATACCAGGTAGACATATAATATGTATACAAAATATCGAGCGACATACAGACAAAGCGAGAGACAGACAGACGGAATTGAGCAAACTTGGATTTCTTCATTTAGGGACCCTGAAACGTGAATATCTGAAGAAATCTAGGAAGGTAAATCGCTATTACAAAATGTCCTTCGCCTTTTAGACGAAGGAAGTAAAAATATAAGGCACCAACAACTTAATGAAAAACCGAAGCACTAAGATTTGTAGCAGATGTCACTGCTTCGATAATAAGGGGCACAACCTACGGAACAACCGAAACAAAAGTAGCTTACCGTCGAGAGTCTCTCCACAATCTTAATCTGAAGAACACGCAATGAGAGCATAGGCTGCACACAAAAACGTATTAGTTACAATTAAATACAGCCAGAATAGGTAAACAATAATAGGGTACTCAACTTGGTAAGTTTAAAAATTGGGATAATTTGTAAATAACACCAACTTTATTATGTTTAAAAGGAACTCGGGAATAAAATTAACTGCTTAACTTCGAACTATTATTACATAAGTAGCACCATGTTCATTGTATCCAAAGCGAATCCAAACATCAGATAAATGATTTAGATTTAAAGTAGTGTTATATCAATATTTAGGCTACTGAATATACATAGTTACAACATGGGAGTTTCGTAACAAGCGAAAAAAAATCGATTTAAGGCGCTCAGATTCGATTAAGCGAAGTAGGTAAGACGCAATCACAAAAAAGCTTTATTTATAGTATTCAAAAGCAATCGCTCCGCTAAATCGCCGCAGATCGTGCATATATTGAAACAACCATCTGCTATCCTTAACATATACCAAATATAGCATAAAGCCTGAAAATACAGTAGGTAAGTGAAATTTGTAAACAACTAATGGTTGCTTGGAATTACAAATTCTACAAATTAAAATCTATAATAAGCCACCTCCATTACAAACGTAATTCAACAAACCATGCGGTTTTAATCAAAACGGGGAACGCAAAGGTGATGGCTGGAGTTCCAGGTGCATAAAAGGTTGAATAACATACCCCTCACCTGCATTCTTTGGCCAGGCAAGCATGCGATATGCAACCCAATGGGCCAGAACTAATACACGCTATCAGATGGTAGAGTTTTTTCCAAGCACCCGATCTGCAGCCCAACAAACGGAAAAGAGCACTATGACTTTAAGGATTTGCGGTAAATTGTCGGAGATAACGTGGAGGATAACAAGGTTTACTCTAAGGACGACTTAGACTAAGATTGTACGTTGCAAATTCCGATTGAATCAAATAGATGCAGCAATTTACGAAATCATTATACTATAGCTGGAAATCAGATTACTGATGATTTTCAGGATACATCCGTTTCGTAAACATGCGTACCATGAGCCCCAATCAAACACGTCTTGCAGCATTGGTAATAACGACATCACGTATTACGTGTAATTTTTCATTTAAATTAAATTAAATTAGCAGTTTAGAAGAAATCTCGAGTAACCCGCAATTCCTTATTGTAGATTTGGTTGCATACCCTCATTTTTAATTTTTCTGACATTTTTGGGATTCCTTGAGCTTTAGAGTATTCTACTGGATTTTCAAAATAAATTGTTAGTATGATATCCGGCAGCTATTTTATGGCTCTGATTGCGTGAGATTGTTCCTGCTGGGTCGTGAATGTGATCTGGAATTTTCACTTCTTGTGGATATTATAATTCCGGATTTTTTGTGAATTTCGTTGATCAGCGTTAAGAAATTGTATGTGAGATTGCTAGAGTAAATCTGGTTAAACTGGGATAAAGAATTATTTCTGTAGATTCACCTGCGTGTTATTTTAGAGATTTTTCTCGTACCCCTTTATGTCTCAGTGCCATGCTGTGCGTACGTTCACCCTTGGGCTCTGATTTCGACTTTTATAGGACCTGGAAGACCGACTCCTACACAGTATGAGCTCACCGTTACTCTATCGACTTCAGAGAACTGAGATCACACGGCTTTTCTCTCGTGCGACGACTGGAGAAAATCCTGCTTAACTTTAATTTGCACATTTGCTGAGACGGTCTCTCAGCAGAAACTCCCTAAGCCTGCAACCTTTAATAACTTCTGTATAGATGGTGTCTGCCCTACTCCTTCAGGTATCTTCAGGATATAAAGCTGGCGCGTTTTGGGTTGTATGCGCTCTCAAACTGAAAATACTATTAGTGCTGTTTCTATGAAATTTTAAGCGTTCTACCTACGGTTTTTGCTGGCGAATTTCTAGCCGATAGAAATGAGAATTTAAGAAATTTGACGTCGCCACGATGTATTCAGCTTGAGCGTTTGGTTGTGAGATTTAGTGTAGCTTTAGTTTTTTTCATATGTATTGTTTACTAGATTGGATGTTCTGTTAGCGTTCTTAGTTGCGTTCAATTCGGGTATTGGTGCTTTCCTGACCATTTACAATTAATACTTATGTGAGGGAGTACTAGAGCGAAACTAAAAGAAACTACTTATTAACGCTGAACACACCCATTAAGGTGTGCAATGGAGCTTGGCGCATGGTACCATTCGCGAGGTTTTGTGTTTCAGTAATTGATACCTTTAAGCGATTTGATGAGACTTTTATTTTAAGTTAGGTACCCTGTAATCGTAGTTGAGATACGTGTGCTCGAGAGAATTGCCAGTAAAATTAGTAGAGTTTGTTTTTTACTATTTATTAAAATTTATTAAGATTACAACCATGTTACTACACTTTATACTTGAAACTACATTAAACTAATAACCCTCCGACTAGTTTAAGATCTACAGAATATTGCAGATTCGTTTTGCATCCTTTGAGCATCACGCATAGTTGTACTTTTACATACTGTAAATAAACATTTAGGTTAATTACATTTTTGGCATTTTTCTTTATTGATTGTTTTTATGAAGCAGCTAAGTGTTTTAGGAGTTTACACTGACACCTGTAGGTTTCTGGTTTGGCCCGTCTCGAACCAGAGGGGCTTCGGGACAATACCAATCCTGCTGAGGAACTAGCTGCTAGATATTTGCTACACCACAAGACAATTTCAGCTAAAACAAAAGGCCTATTATGTCTGAGAATTCGAACCGCACAGCTTCGTTCACGTGCTCATGGAAGACGCTTGCGCGCAATGCAACAAGTGCGTAGAAAGAGATGGTTGTCTGTCTCACTAACGCTGTGACCTCTCCACTTACAGGCGCTAGCAATAAAGGAGTATTAATATATGGGAGAGACAAATAAGATCTGACATCAGACAGAAATATGTAGTTTCAGACGTAGTGAGATGGTTCCGAGGCTGAAGATGAGAGTGGAAGGCGCACGTAGACAAATGAATGGAGAACCGACTACCGAAATTGTTCTTCAAGGAAAAACCAGGCACCCTCAGCCCATGTGCACACCCCCAAAGAGATGGGCACAATTGCGGACATCGTCATCTAAAGACAACGCATAGAGTCAGTATAATGGTTAAAAACAAGCTTAACCCTTCTCGCCTAACTTTACTTTGTAGAATATGCAATTTTGTATTAGAATAGTTTTTAAGTCCTCTCGTCCATAGGTTTTAATATTGTATGTAACATGTGTACTAGATATTATCTCCATCTCTGTGTGTAATCTAGTATATTTATTGTATTTTAATATAAATATTCTTGGTATGTTCTTTCTGGCTCTAATATTTTTGTGATTCCGTTTTAATATAGCTGTTTCTAGTATTCCTATCTATTAATAGTATTAGCTATTAACTTCTTGAATTTGACGTGTATTTTAGCTATTATATAGAGCTTTTGAACAAATTGCTATATTTTGATTTGTTACTACATTGTTTGCGTTAGCTAAAAAAAATCTCTCGATAGTGTTACGAAGAAAACAGATTTACGCCCCCGCACAACAAATAAAAGTGGTTCAGTCAACTCAGTGTCTGTCTAGGATGGAATAGGGTTTCCGCCAGGGTGATCTTCCTCGGCCACAGTAAGGGAGCTCGGCTCAAATATATGACCTACTTTGTATCGTAATTTTTGAAATACTCACCTTACTTCAAGAATTTGCGGAACTGTATTCCACTTTATAATAAGTTACATAGTATATAATTTTAAAAACGGTATATTAAGATAGCACATAAAGTATATTTATCCCACCCCAACTGAAGGCCAGAATCGTTAACCAAAACATTCTTTAAGAATTTTCCCTGCTCGTGACGTCACGTCGCGCCAAGAGAAAACTCCCAGCAGGTATTCGCCCGTGGTACAATTCCACAGGTAAAAGCTATATTAACCTGTTTGCTTAAAGCGTTACTGCGCCCCCCAGCAGGGATGCATTTATATCATATCCATCTAAAGCGATCAATTCTTATATATTTCACAACATGCATCGCTTAACTTATAAAACATATGAGAAATGACGCCGATAGCGGTTCCCAGCGATTTAAATTGTCGGGAACCTACAAATGGATAGCGTCAATTTTATAAGTGCATATCAGCGTCAATCTGCTAGCGATATAACGACAGCTTTCCAAAAACTGTATCAAGCGAATTTCAGAATTCTAAGAAATTATTAAATCCACAGATGACGAAAAATGCCGAAATTTGGTCGATACGATTCCCACGACGCAGTGGGAGCATCAATTAGTAAAGTGACCTATTAGTCCATAGCTTTTTTGGTAATTTATAAAAATTTGTTTATTATAACTATATTATCTTCTTCGCAAAGCTTCACTACGCTCTCTCTTCTGGCGTCATGTATAACAATATCAGATTTTCCAACTCAGCGATTACGTCTTTCTTTACCAGCTTTTACATTACGGTCAGCATAATAGATGTAACATTTCTATTTTCTATTAGATGTAATACTAAATCTAAATTTTCTGGAAGAGTATATTACATAAGAAGCTGCGAAAGCGGCATATATCGTGCGAGTATATTTGGGAATCGAGGAGAAGCGTAGCGAAGCCGAATTACTTAAAACACGAACGTACGATACACTTTCGATCGAGTTATTTACGCTATTGTTTCACGGCCACCAAACAGACACATTGTTGCAATTTAATGAGTGGCAGCTTGATTGTGACAACTGACAATTTCAGTAGATTGTCAGTGGTTTTTAGGTTAAAATTACATACTATCAGTAGTTTTAAGTTAATATGACATATTCTAGGTTAAATGACATGTTTTGAACTCTATAGCTGTGACTTGCGTATTTTTCATAACAAACACGTTCGTTATTATAACGACCGGGTGAATGGTATTGTCATTTTTCGTAGCTACTTCACTGTATGGAAACTGCCACTTTTGGGCGTGAGAAAACTCTTTACTGCACCATCAGTTTTCTCTGTCATCAGTGCGTAGACTTGAATAAGATTTTTTCCATAGCCGACTTTATACATTACACGGAGTGTTCGACTGCTTTCTTATCTAATGCATTCAATGGCTATTCCACATCTTTGTATTAATAATCTCCTTTTAAGTAGTGAAGTGTCTCCTATTGTGTCATACACTGGCCTGTTGCTGTTCACTTCAACCGTTCCGCCTACTGGACCACATTTTGGAAACTATTTTGTACAATTTTCACTATTAAAGGCTATCTACACTCTCTGCCCACTAAGTGCTGCCGGCGACTGAGAGTCATAATTTTTTGACCCCGAACCACCCTCGACGGTTGGACTAGCAAAATATAATGGGTTGGGTTTCTGTTACATTTGTCATCGCAGAGACACGACTGTTGAAACCATAATATAGAAATCGTCCAGAAATACAGATATTTAGTAATGATACTATCTAATGTGTATGTTTTTGTGGAAAACGTCCACTGAGGCATACAGTAGGCGAGTATATTTACTCTATCTGCTGTGGTACCTCATTTACATGGGTCACACACAACTACCTGCGTCTCTGCCGCAAATGAAAGTAATTTTTATACGAAGACTAGCGAAAAGCTAAAAGCTTTAGCGTTTAGCCGAATTGATTGCAGAACAAGACCGTTTATGGTTTGCTGACAGAAACTTCTGAGCATACAGACGCGTTTCTTGCTTGCAACCCGCTGCCGATAGCGGCTGCGATGTAGGTGATATTGTTTTATTTTTATTATAATCCACCCTTAAGAGGAGAAACTCAACCCTTAACAATGGTAATCACCTTTTCTCCCCTAGGGCAAAACTTTTGGCTCCGTTGTTGGCTGTGATCGGATGGGCACATGTTTCGATTCTTAATGTTCAGACTCGTCAGGGTACCGACATGCGCTCTTATTGAAGCAAGGATGTGGAGACAAGACTCTTGACTGGCAACTTATATTCATTACTGACTTCGCGTCGGTTGGCGTACAATGATGTGTATGGTTTTGTGGAGAACGTCCACTGAGACATACAGTAGGCGAGTATATTTACTCTACCTGCTGTGTTACCTCAATTACATGAGGTCACACACAACTACCTGCGTCTCCGCCGTAAATGAAAGTAATTTTTATAAGAAGACTAGCGAAAAGCTAAAAGCTTTAGCGTTTAGGCGAATTGATTGCAAAACAAGACCGTTTATCGTTTGCTAACAGAAACTTCTCAGCATACAGACGCATTTCTTGCTTGCAAACCGCTGCCGATGGGGGCTGCGATGTAGGTGATATTGTTTTACTTTTATTATAACCCACCCTTAAGAGGAGAAACTCAATCCCTAAAAATGGTAATCACCTTTTCTCATCCGATTTTCCTAGAAGCCTAGGGCAAAACCTTTGGCTCCGTTGTTGGCTGTGATCGGATGGGCACATGTTTCGATTCTTAATGTTCAGACTCGTCAGGGTACAGACATGCGCTCTTATTGAAGCAAGTATGTGGAGACAAGACTCTTGACTGGCAACTTACATTCTTTACTGACTTCGCGTCGGTTGGCCTACAATGATGTGTATGGTTTTGTGGAGAACATCCACCGAGACATACAGTAGGCGAGTATATTTACTCTACCTGCTGTGTTACCTCAATTACATGAGGTCACACACAACTACCTGCGTCTCCGCCGTAAATGAAAGTAATTTTATAAGAAGACTAGCGAAAAGCTAAAAGCTTTAGCGTTTAGGCGAATTGATTGCAAAACAAGACCGTTTATCGTTTGCTAACAGAAACTTCTCAGCATACAGACGCATTTCTTGCTTGCAAACCGCTGCCGATAGGGGCTGCGATGTAGGTGATATTGTTTTACTTTTATTATAACCCACCCTTAAGAGGAGAAACTCAATCCCTAAAAATGGTAATCACCTTTTCTCATCCGATTTTCCTAGAAGCCTAGGGCAAAACCTTTGGCTCCGTTGTTGGCTGTGATCGGATGGGCACATGTTTCGATTCTTAATGTTCAGACTCGTCAGGGTACAGACATGCGTCTTATTGAAGCAAGTATGTGGAGACAAGACTCTTGACTGGCAACTTACATTCATTACTGACTTCGCGTCGGTTGGCGTACAATGATGTGTATGGTTTTGTGGAGAACGTCCACTGAGACATACAGTAGGCGAGTATATTTACTCTACCTGCTGTGTTACCCCAATTACATGAGGTCACACACAACTACCTGCGTCTCCGCCGTAAATGAAAGTAATTTTTATAAGAAGACTAGCGAAAAGCTAAAAGCTTTAGCGTTTAGGCGAATTGATTGCAAAACAAGACCGTTTATCGTTTGCTAACAGAAACTTCTCAGCATACAGACGCATTTCTTGCTTGCAAACCGCTGCCGATAGGGGCTGCGATGTAGGTGATATTGTTTTACTTTTATTATAACCCACCTTAAGAGGAGAAACTCAATCCCTAAAAATGGTAATCACCTTTTCTCATCCGATTTTCCTAGAAGCCTAGGGCAAAACCTTTGGCTCCGTTGTTGGCTGTGATCGGATGGGCACATGTTTCGATTCTTAATGTTCAGACTCGTCAGGGTACAGACATGCGCTCTTATTGAAGCAAGTATGTGGAGACAAGACTCTTGACTGGCACTTACATTCTTTACTGACTTCGCGTCGGTTGGCCTACAATGATGTGTATGGTTTTGTGGAGAACGTCCACCGAGACATACAGTAGGCGAGTATATTTACTCTACCTGCTGTGGTACCTCAATTACATGAGGTCACACACAACTACCTGCGTCTCTGCCGGAAATGAAAGTAATTTTTCTAAGAAGATTAGTCAGAGAGCTGAGACACACCTTCCTCTCCGTGTAGGCGAAAAGCTAAAGGGTTGGCACTTTTTATTACTACTAGCAAGTTTAGCTTTTTGCCTACACCGAGGAAGGTGTGACTCAGCTCTCGGACTAGTCTTCTTACAAAAATTACTTTTATGATACTATCTACTATACCACATTGTCGTATTTGGATTAGTGTAGTAGTTATATCTTGAACTAACCAAATGTTGGTAATTTGTTATTCATCAGTGTCAATGATTACTTCACAGATAACTATACATTCAATGGCCATTCCACTAACAAAAGTATTAATTAATGAAACACTTTCTATATAACATGTGAACCTAATCTAAATATAATTATCTAGAGTTAATGTAATAACGTTCTGCAATTTTCGATTTTACGGAAAATGTTAAATTATTAATCTGAAAATGTATTATGCTCATATTAATCCGTCCGCAATTAAACGACGCCGTTGATTAATTCAACTAATAATTGCGCTCGTTAATGCGCTTGTAATTGCAGCAGCACAACCTCGCGCTAAACAGGCCGCTCAGGGACAGACCCACTGCCACGTTCGGCAAGTTCACAAGTAAACAAAAGTTTCACTGAAGTTCCTCGAACTTCCGCTTCGGAACTAATTTCCAGAAAACGGAAGTCGACCGCGTCACATTCCGCTGACCTACATGCACCATAACTTAATTAAGACGCCGCCGTAAAACGGCTACGTGGCGGGGCACCCAGACGATGCCAATTTCGCATATATTTTCCTACACTATTTGGGAAAACACACCGATTATGTTTGGGAAATATGTGGATGCCGCGCCACGGCGTACTGAAACGCTTCAAGGGCACGCAAATATTTACATCTCCCTGCTTTTTTGCATTCTGTTTGCTTTTATCCGCCGACAGTGAAATTCCAGAGGCGCCTACTGCTGGTCGCCTTTTTTCTTGGATACCCAAGGGCACATCCTTTTTACTTCAAAAAAACATCTTTTTGTGAATTGTCCAGATGATGCCTTTTGAAATTAGTTGGGTAGCCTGGAGTGCCATGCACTTCTCGCGTAGAAATTGTACCATATTAATAGCTTTCAAATGTCAGCATCAGAGCTCCTGGAGAAGCTTCTGGTGGTAGCATTTCCCAACCGACTTTGCTAGGCGGTGGCATATATTTACAGAAATGCATACGCCGAAGCTCGTTCCATTAAGTTCAAAGGTTCGATAGATATTGGATTCAAATGTCAAGAACTTCTCCAGAGGCTGCAGTGTTACACCTTAAATCGGCTGTCTCGTTTATACGTTTCTAACTTAACTTTGATTGTTGTAAAGTGTATAAAGAGTAAAATAGGACGTATTTAGCTTCAGATAGACTCCTGTTATCTTTTCTACATTTAATGTACAGGTAGTTCCCGATTTACGAATTCTCATTTTACGATGCAATATCGAATATTCTATTCAGACTGTGAGAGTCCGCTAAGTGCGCGTGCGTTTATGCGTTTAGATGAACAGATTCTAATTTCCGCAACTCTGTTAGTTGCCACACTGACGCAGTTACAAGTTGCTTTGTCATTTCTTTGAGTTAAGAGTTTTCCGTTAATTTAAAATTATCGTGAATACACGAGCATATCTGAGAACCAACTAATTTACTGAAGACGGCATTGGTTCGTTTACAAAAGCTTAAATCGTACAAAATTACAAAGAGCGCCAAAGAATTTGTAATTAACAAATATATCCACGATAGTAACGAGGATTCATTAACTCAAAAATAGAGTCAAGCTATATAATCTGAAACAAACACGCTTAACGGTCAGGTGATGAAAGGTGTGCAGTAACGAAAAGATAAACTTTATGGTAAACTGTTACCAAATACGGACAGTTTAAAGGCCCCAAATATTAACACAATAGGAGGTCTCCCAGCATACAAATACTACCTCTATATTAATACTACTGTAAGCCAGCGATAATCGGTCCAACAAGGTAACCATAGGTAACAAATAATTGTAGATAACAAAACTGCGTATTGATATAGGCAAGACATATAATTAACGGAAAATCACGTAAATAAAAGGCTAATAAAAATTTTAGGGGTTTGAGGAGTCCGTGTCGAGAGCAATACTACTTGATTAACTGATTCAGTATAATTGGGTAAGTCATCAATACCCAGTGAAGCCTCCTTACTATAATCACAAGCAAAATATAGATATTGTTTACAACTAACAGCAATCTATCTGGTCTTGAACACTGAACGGCACCCTGTTACAGTATCAAATTGAGTTATCGACACTCACGGCTGTGTCAGAAGCAAAACACTAGACAAGTCCGAGAAATGTGCACGCTCACCCTGGAGGGAAACCCACGTTTATCCGGACCTTGAGGGTCAAACGAAGCGAAAAATACTCAAATAACTATTTCTGCAAGCCACAGTGCAGCGACGAACGCAACAACCTACCTGCAGCGCGCGTTCATCACGTTCGGGCCTCACCTTACATTGATGGTAACATAGTGATTCAGTCACCCTGTAAACGAACATACACAAGACACAAAGGAAAAAAATAAGACGGTACAGTTAATACATCTATTGGGCCACTTCACAGGGCCAACCAACCGAGTACATGATACCGACGTGGCCGGTACGTATGACAATCTGTACTAACCTACTTATGGAATAGCCCAGCTGGGAAGCGCTTTACCTAAAAATTACAACGCATGTTGAGACGTACACAGACAAAATTAGTTCTAGCTAAATTACGACAAGTATATTACAAGTATATTACGAGTATATTACGCACGCGTGAGGTTCACACTTGGGTGTACCAAACGCAAGAATGCAAATTTAATTATAAATAACAAAGAAGACGTCTCGCAACAGAGCACTGTAAGTACTGTATATGAGTTTATTGCCAGACAGACAAAAATGAATTTAATGCAACACAAGCAAGACAGCTCGCATGCGAAGCCGTGTGGGACACTATGTATGAATTGAACGTAAAACAAACAGGACAGCTTGCAGTGAAGCCGTGTACGGCACTGTATATGAATTAGATGTAAAACAAACAAGACAGCTTGCAGCGAAGCCGTGTACGACACTGTATATGAATTGAATGCAGCACAAGCAAGACAGCTCGCAGCGAAGCCGTGTGGGACACTATGTATGAATTGAACGTAAAACAAACAGGACAGCTTGCAGTGAAGCCGTGTACGGCACTGTATATGAATTAGATGTAAAACAAACAAGACAGCTTGCAGCGAAGCCGTGTATGACACTGTATATGAATTGAATGCAACACAAGCAAGACAGCTGTATACGACACTACCGTTAATTTAGGCACATGCTAGCGAAACGGTTTATCGACACAATGTTGTTACTTGATCACTAGCTCGGCTTCAAAGACTGAAGGAATGTGCTACTTGTAGGCGTCGTCCGTTACTGCAGTGGCATCCGGAACGTTCCCCTATGCATCAAGCGTGGGTGTAATGTGACTGCACCCTTGGTGAAACATGGAAATGGGCAAAGCCGTTAATTCAATCACTCGGTCGAAACTTTGACAGACAACTTAGCCGTAACTTGACTTCATACGGACACCAACAACAAAACACTCGTCACCTCCAAGCTAGCCCAGCACTGTCTGACGCTCGAAGCTACCAAACGCGTTCACGAACCCAGCTGCCGTCATGCACGGCCGCAATAACCAATTGGAAGCCAGGGCCAAGCTTCATACTGCTGCAGCTGTCCCTGTTCGAGAGACATCGACGGAAGATTCAAATAAAATTCGGGAGGGTTTTCTCACTCGCTCTCACAGGATAAATTTTAAATAACTTAGAAAACGGACCCTCTACAATAAAAGGGGCACTCAGCTGCATAAGCAGAACCAAGAGCCACGTGCCGGCTAGGATTGTGCGGGATGCGGAAAGCTGATGTAAAAAGATGCTATAATGCCGAAACGGGTCTGTAATACAGGCGGACTCGCCAATTTTGTACCAAAACTGTTCTAAAGGTTTGTTTAATTATCGGAATTAAGGAAAGATAGGAAATGGCCTGACAACCCACAGTGGCCTGATTCATCAGAGTAGCTGCAAAATGAAACGTTCTACAAAAGGTAATTAAACCTAGATTCTTTTAACGGCGCCGGGCCACATAAAAGGGGCAGTAAGCGCATATGAGTCCGGCAACTCAGATAAAGTCAATGCACATCATGGTCCTACGATAGGTGAGATTATATAACCAAATCACGGCCAACGTTAAGCATCCGCGCAGAAAAACAGCTGTACCGTTGCGGCCAACTCAAATTGCACGGCAGATTTTTAGCTTGTAATACGATATTCTAATCATAGGCGTCGAGTTTTGACGTTTACGTTTGTCATCAACTGTCATAGAACTGAAAACTCGGAAAATTTCCAGACATTTGTCAGAAGCAGCGAAAATGCGAGCTATCGCAAAACTGGAACAGAACTGGTCGCTGAGTCGAGTCGCAACAGATTTGCATGTGAGCAAGAGCTGCATTTTCAAAATTAAACATCGTTGGCAGCAGAGACTTCTGCAAGAAAAGTTTTTTTTAACACCAGAGAACAAAGAATTTGCAACCGACTATTTGAATGAGATCAACGACTTTTGGAACACAACTGTTTTTTCAGGTGAAAAGATATTTCAATCATTTACTAATTGACGATTAAGGGTCTGTAGACCACAAAATTCAAGATTTGAGGAGCAATATTATATTCAACCCTTAAGGAGTAGTGGACGATTCTCTGTAAACGTATGGGGATGGATCAATGCTCATCGATCTGGGGCATGCTATAGAATTAATGGTCGACTGAATGCTGAAAATTATCTCAACATTTTGTAAAATGTGATGCTGCCATCTGTAAGAGAGGTCTTTCCTAGTCAATTTACTTTTCAACAGGCGAGATATTACCTAATTAATTAATTTTGTTTATGTTAACGTAATTGATAACATTATTTTCACAGGATAACTGTCCTGTGCATACAGCAGGGGTTGTTCATTGATGGTTTGATGAGAATAATATCAATTTATTACCATGGCCTGCAAGAAGTCCGGACTTGAATCCCATCGAAAATGTTTGGGACTATTTAACTAAAAAAATGTATACCAGGGATTTTGCACCAAATAAAACCGATGAATTATGGGAAAGAATAAGAAATGCTTGGAAGGAACTGAGATAAGGATACAATATGGAAACATTGGTCAACTCTATGCGAAACAAACTGCAAAGCGTAGTAGCAATTGAATACTGATACATGTTTATTAAATACATATTATTATATAGTTTGCTTACTTCTGAAACTTTGCTAAAATACAAACATTAAAAAAGTAATACCTATTCTTATAACCACAAGTAACGCCACTGGAGAAACCCTCATTTAATAAGCCGAAAAATCGCAAAAATAACCATAGTAACAAAAAACCGTGCACTTTGAGGTGTCCGTAACTGTACATTCCGGAAACGTCAGAAGGACCATCAAAGTGGAATAACGAGTGTGATGACTATGTGACTTACACCGTAGGCAGAATTATGACTGATAAGATACATTTTAGCTTTCGGATACGTAGCTACAATAATGCTTCATAATGAGGTGGAAGAGATTCCTCAGTTACATCGCCTTCAAACCAAATCCACGTAATATTCAGTGCACAGAAATTCCAGAGTAAAATTTGCACGAGGCACGCAAAAAAGATTTCAATCAAAGCGACGACTCAGCGAGTGTTTTTTTTATTGAAGAGACCAGATCGACAATTGCTGTCATACATGGTTATGTTGTTAGACTATTTCTAGCTTAGAATAACTAACAATAACTATTAAAAAAGAAAACAATACCTAACTACAATATTATGGAGCATACATATACTAACTATTCATAACGTGGTATAATACATTTTATCTACGACAGTGTGTAAAATTTACTTTTAGTTGGCAGTTTTCAGTTTGTAAAACGACTGTTTAATTACATGTTTTCATTAGTTTACGTCGTCAGTAGTTACGTGTTTAAAAGATTTTATTAGGCACGTTGTCGGTAGCAACGTGTTTTAAAAAAACACCCAAAATTACGACCGGTTGCTGGTAATTCTAATTTACATTTTATAATTTTTTTATATTTACCGTGTCTTATTGATTCTGTCGAAGATAAAATATTGTACGATACACATGCGTAAAGCATCTTTAGTCACTCGTGGGGCTTAAAACGCTCGCTCACTCGCGTTTTAACTCTGCCCCACTCGTGACTAAAGACTAGCTTTGCGCACTTGTATCGTAAATTACTATTTACTCATTCTCTTCGCTTGAGCTCTCTGTAGTCAGGAAAATATCCTGAGGTAAGCGACGCTTATGGCGTGTATGTATATTCTTAATTCCTAATGAGTAGTTAAGTGTACTTGGACATTTTTTTACATCAGCGAAAAATTTCTTGGAGGTTTTGCTAATAAACTGGTCTATTGTTGGAAAGTCTAGTTCTTCGTGAATTTGGGCGAATAAACCAAGGCGCACTGATAGCCATTCGAAGTACCTTGTTTTGAATCACTTGTAACTTGTGTTTATTAGTTTTGCTAGTGGCTCCCCAAACTGGGCAAGCGTATGTCACTACAGGTCTTAAAATACTTTTATAAAGTAGTGAACTGCACTCTAGTTTAAGCGGAGACATTTTGTTTATGAGCGGGTATAGTTTAGTGAGTCTCACGTAACACTCGTAGAGTTTCTTATTAATATGCATTCCCCACGAACGTCTTCGGTCTAGGTAGACGCCTAGGTATTTTACAGGAGATTCCTTAGTATTCCAAGAAATTCTTGTGCTATTTATAACTATATCAGGTGGATCAGCAGGTTTTCTTAATGTAAAAACCTGGGTTACACATGTTTCCTGGTTTATAGTAATACACCACATAATACACTATTTCAATACACTGTTTACTGCTTCTTGCAAGTGGTTGGCAGATATGAATTTGTTTTCGTGCTGGGGGACAATCGCGGTGTCGTCTGCAAACATAGCCAGGCAAGAGTTGATGGGTTCTGGTATATCATGTGTATATAAATTGTACAGAAGTGGGCCGAGCACTGAACCCTGAGGGACTCCGTCTTCGATTTTTCGCGTAAGAGATGACTGATTCTTAATTTTAACACAAAAAGTTCTATTTTCTAAAAAGATGCAATTGTGTTTATTCAATATGGGGAAATTGGCAGATGTAGTAACTTATAAATCAGACCATTGTGCCAGACCCTATTAAAAACGCTTGTTTGGCATCTAAAAAGGCTGCTGTAGTGTTCTTCTTTGATTCAAAGCGTAGTTCAAACATCTGGTTAAGTCGTAGCAATTGATGATTGGTTGAATAGTTGCTACTGAATCCAAACTGGAAGGGTGGTAAGAGATTATGGATTTGTACTTCATTATAAAGTCTAACCTTGATGATCTTCTCAAATATCTTTGACAGGGATGGCAAAAGACTTATCGGTCTGTAGCTAGTTAGTTGATGTGTTGGTTTTCCCGTTTTGTGAAAGAAGAGCATGTTATAAACGAGCAATTGCTTCTACATTAGTTCTTGTTTTATTATCCTTAATTTAACAATTGCAAGATTTTCCTAGGAACAAATTATTTGTGAAAAAAATAAGGCCATTTTGTTACGCTTATTATACTACTCTTTCTGTAGGAGTTTTTATGTATAATAAAAACTAGTGATATCTACCCTGTTTGTTTAATTCACAGAAGTAATATCAATAATAATATATATAATTCTCACTTACCTTGTTGCTTTCAACTGAATCATATATTGACATATCTCGTACTTTCATAATTGACTTTGAAATTATGTCATGTTTAAATATACCTCGGCTAGCCAGCTTATTTAGCAATTGATACTCTCTCTACTTCCCAGCTGAATGAGTTAATGTCAAATATAACTGTATTAATGAATTGTACCTTGAATAACCAAATAAATATCAATTTGATTATTTAAATCACACTCTTAGTACTTGAGTTTGAATCTAATTAACTGTTATAGTGTATTAAACGTTTGAATTGACATTACAAATTAATAGTCAGATTAAAGTTGTCAAAATTATTTAATTAAATGAAAGTTCCAATAAATGAGGTTAAATACTTTTTCAAAAATAACTAGACCCAAAATGAAAAATTTCTAATTATAAAGATCGAAACCGTCGAGTACTCAAATCACCATATTAATTTAGAAAACTTAATATTCTAAGATTCTCTAAATCTAAATACACGTTTTAAATTCTAAATTTGCCGTATCCAAACTGTTACTAGAATACACTAACCTTCAACAGCCAAACTCGTACTTGGGATGTTGCTCTAATATCAGTTTCACACTGATCGAAGTCGTCAAACACCTACTTGAAGATGATGATGACCCATAAAAGCTCGTTGTAGGCAGACTTGACCGTTTAATATTTTCTTAAAACGGTATTGCAGCATGCCACACACACAAACACTCACTAAACTGATGGCTTGTACACCAATGACCACTTGAAATGGCTTCTATAAATCTCCAACTCACTATGTGAAGACTAATATTGACCCCTTGGTCAGTATTTGATCGTGCAGAAGGCTATTCTTACTAACACGTATCAAATTGAATTATATCCTCACAATTAAAGGTATTATTCGACCTTTAATGTGAATATTTTGACTGATAATCTTTAAATTATAGAAACTTTTCAACCCTTGTAAACAACCTCTTGGTTGCTAATATTTTTTGCCACCCGTTATTCTCTTACACTTGTTATCACATGATACCCTTTTGATATCTTGATATTAATTGAAAATAATTAAGCATTCTCACAGCATGCTACATTACAGTTTATTCCCCCCAATTTTTTCATTTAAAAGATCTCTAACGAGCTTTTATGTAAAAATTGATATTTGTCTATTTTAAATTATTTACAATTAACCTTAACTCATTTTAAAAATATTAAAATTCTAAAATTAACCTTGTTAACCAAGTTACTCTGTATTTACATCATTATTAAGGTAACCCCATGACATAACTTCTTTCCAATTAACATTTTTATCTACATTATTGTGATATACTATAACCTGATTTACTACATTATTGATATTATTCTCATGATAATACTTCTTTAAATTATAAGCATTTTGGGTATACTTATACCTATTTTCCCCAGGATAATTTAGAACATAGGCATTTTCCCCTACTTCCTTGACCACTTCATATGGACCTTCATATAGTAAAAAGAACTTCTTAATCGTTTTTTCTATTACTGACGATTGTAAGTGATTTCGAACTAATACTAAATCGCCTCTCATGAATTTTATAGGACGTTCCACATTCTTATCATGTCTTCGTTTTCTTCTTTGAGCCTTTGATAAAAAAACTTCTTGTGCTAACTGTATTTTTAGATCTGTAGTTGTGTCAATTCTTTCAGGAAATCTGATTAAATTTTCTATGATTCTAGTCGGTTTATGACCTTTCATTAATTCATAAGGTGTTGATCCTGTAGTATCACTTTCCACACAATTTAACCAATCTTCTATATGTTGTACATAACTTGGCCAACTTGTATGCTTCATATTACAATAACACCTAAACATTCTGCCTAATTCTCTCATGATCCTTTCTACTGGATTTGATTGTGGGTGATAAATAGCAGAATACCTGTACTGTATTCCCTGTTCATTAAGTTTTTCTTTCCATAATCTGCTTGTAAATTGTGATTCATGATCTGATAAAATTATAACTGGCTTACCTATATTAATTATAAAATCATTTAAAATTCTATTTAATAATGATTTAGTATTTGGTTTCTTGATTGTATATAGTTTAACAAATTTTGTAAATATATCTCTCATTACAAATATACAAGTAACTCCATACTTTCCTCTAGGTAAAGGACCAAACAAATCTACAGATACTATTTGTAATGGTTGTAATGCTTCAATGTTCCTCATGAGAGTTTTCTGACTTTTGTTGCTTACTTTAGTTCTTTGACATAAATCACAGTATTTTAATATTTTCTGAACCTTACGTTCTATATTTGTAATATAACAAGTTTCTTTTAATAGTGCAGTACATTTCTTGATACCAAAATGTCCATACATTTGATGATACTCATTTATCAATTCTCTTTCTAACTTTTCTGGAATACATAGTAACCACCATTCTTCACTTCTCTTGCTTCTTCTAAACAATATATTTTCATGAATCTTATAATTTAATTTCAATTCATCACTCTTTCCCTGTTCATTCGTTACCATTTCATTCTTTATCCAAAATATATTTTGATCCGTGTTCTGATCATTTTCTATATTGTTAAGTAAGTTAGGTAATTGTGTTCTTGGAATTACTTCTCTAGTCAAAGCTACTAGTAATGGATTCAATTTCTTTTCATCACCGTACACATATCTAGATAAGAAATCAGCTACTAAATTATCCTTACTCTTGCAATATTGTATTTTGAGTTTATATTCTTGCAAATACATACTCCATCGCATCAAACGTGCACTCAAAGCTTTACAGCTACTTAAAAATTCTAAAGCTTTATGATCCGTTAAAATTATAGTTTCATATCCCAAAATATAAGTTCTAAATTTTTTGCAAGCAAACACTATGGCTAATAGTTCTAACTCAGTGGTCATATAATTCTTTTCAGCTTCTAGTAATGCTCTACTAGCAAAAATTACATTTTCTGTTGAACCATCTTCGTTTATTTGAAACAAATGTGCTCCTAATGCACAACCCGATGCATCAGTTGCAATATAAAATGTTTTGTTGAAATCTGGATGTGAAAGAGTTACTATCTTAATAAATCTTTCTTTTATTTGTTGAAAAGCTTCTTGCTCCTCCATTCCCCATTTCCATTTATTATTCTTCTTTAATAGATGAGTAAGTTTAACTACAGACGAAGCATAGTTGCAGACAAACTTTCTATAAAAATTACATATTCCCAAAAATGATTGTAATTCTTTTTTGCTTTTAGGTGGCTTAAAATCTTGAATGGTCTTTATTTTATCAGGATCCACGTTAATACCTTGAGGACTAATTACATATCCTAAAAATTTTATGTGATCCATCAATAGATCTGTTTTATCAGCATTAACTGTCATACCTGCTAATCTAAGTTTCTCCAAAACCAAAGCTAATTGACTTCTATGTTCACCTAATGTTTTCGAGGCTAAAAGGATATCATCGACGTACACCGTTGCAAACGATAATACTTCTGGACCCAAAACATGATCTAAACATTTACTGAATACAGCAATTGATACATTCAATCCAAAAGGTAAAACTTTAAATTGATAACTCCGACCATTTACTAAGAATGCTGTATATTTTCGAGACGTTTCATGCAATCTGATTTGCCAATAACTACAAGTTAAATCCAAAGATGATAAAAATTTAACACCATTAAATTTCTGTAGTAATTCATCTATTGATGGTGGTGATTCTCGATCTTCTACTAATATTGTATTCAACCTTCTAGCATCCAAACAAATTCGTACCGACCCATTCTTTTTTGTAACTACGACTATGGGATTAGAATAAGGTGAATTTGAATGTTCAATGATACCAAAATCTAACATTCTTTTTATCTCTTTTTCAACTGCTGTTCTTTTTGCAAAAGGAATTGGATAAGATTTTTGTACAAATACCGTTTCATCCTTAATGTTTAATTTACAAATAAAACGATTACATAAGCCTGGCTTATCAGAAAAGATTACATTATATTCTTCTAATATATCTTGTATCGAGTATAATTTCTCCTTATTAAATTGTTTATTTAACTGATGTATTGTTAAAGTTGGTTCTGTTTCAAACTCCACTCCTTCAACATTCATGTATTGCGTTTCATTATTTGTTTCTTTTAGATCCTTCAAAACTAAATTCAAATCTTTTTGTAATTGTAATGATTCGCTTAACTCATTGTTGTTTTCAAATAGTATCTCCTTTATCTCAAACCTTGTTTCATCTTGTATATTTAAATTAACTGTTGATATTAACTTCAATTCATTCGATACAATTTTATCTTGGTTAGAATTATTTTTAAAATAAACTTCATGACATTGTCCTGCATCTACAAATTTCATTATCTTACTGTTAAAATTCAAATTAGCTTTAACCTTGTACATCCAATCCATGCCTAAAATGGATGTAGTATTTAATTGATTAATAATTAAAAATACTATTTTATGTTTTGAACTTCCCATATTTACCAACATTAATGCCTGCTTTTTGACTTTTCTAATTCCCCCAGTGACACCTTGAATTGTTAAACCCACTGATGGTAAGATAGGTATTTTATTATTTTGTTCTAATATTCTTACGAACATTTCTTCCGACATTACACTCACCGAACTACCCGTATCTATTAACAAGTCTTGCTTAATACCTTCAATCTCTACATTTAAATAAGGTAAATCCTGATTTACTAATTCTTTTTCTTTTTCCGAAACATCACATGCCAAATCAACTACATTATGAACTTTTTGAATTTTGTTATTTTGTTGAAAATAATTTTTCACAAAATTTATATGCTCTTGTTGCTCCTTTGAAACCCGAATTTTAACAATTGGAGCTAATTGTACCGGGTCCTTTAGTTTTCCTGGTTTTGCGATGTATTGGGTGATCTATCCCTGGCTTTAAATGACACTGGTGAATCACCCCTTGCTTGAATCGTATAGCTATTCCTACTATTTTCCCTTCCACTAACATTATTGTCAAATCTTAACATTTTATTTTGATTTTGGTTGTAATTGTTTGGGTTCATCCTATTTCTTGTTTCAAACTGGTTTGCATTGCGATTCCCAATTTTTGACGGATATGAAGTTTGAAAATTTGAAGTTTTTTCTCTTACGTCAAATTTTGAATTGGTTTGTCTATTTTCCAAACCCTCCAAAACCTTTAGCATTCCTTCTACGTTTTGCACTTGCGAAGCTACTAATGCTGTTTGTACGTCTATTGGAAAATGTTTGCTAAGAGCTTCTACCAGAATCTCGTCAGGTATCTTTGGTTCTAAATACTGCACTCTCGCAATCCAATACCACACGTGTTTCGTAAAACTTCCAAATCTACCGTTATACATTCTTGCCATATAAATTTCAGCCCTAGCTTTTTCCTGGATATTTCTCGACCAAAACTTGTTAATAAAATCAACTTTAAAAGATTCATAGTTGTCCCATTCAGTACAGTGACTTTCAGCCCAAAGGTTTACCTCATGTTCTAAACATTCTATTGCTACTTGTAACTTTTTACTACTTACAATCTTCATAGTATCAAAATAATTTTCCAATTTCTTTAGAAACTTAATAGGGTGTAATACCTGCCTATTCCCGTTAAACTTTGGTCTCTCATGACTCGCTTGCATAACTATACCACCATTAAAACTGATATTCCCACTATTTGAGCTATTTTGTAAACAGTTTGTTATATCTTTCACCTCGGTATTCAATGACTGAATTTGATTTTTGACGTTACCTTGATAACTGTCAAATTTGTTTTCAAAATTTTTAATATTATCCTTGTTCATTTCTACTTGTGACCTAATGGTATCTACCTCCTTTTCGATAGGTGTTACCTTCTGTACCAATTGTCGTTCTAATTGTACCCTTAACTTATTTATAAGATTTCCATTTTCTGTTTGGAACGTCTTTAATTTTGTTTCAATTGTATCGATTTTTTCTGACATTGCAGTTTCCACCTCAATCACCTTATTTACAATCTCTTGATTGCTGTCTTCAACTACAGATCTAATTTCCTGGTTTGTGTTTTCTACTGCAGATACTTTATTTAAAAGTTCCTGGTTTGTGTTTTCTACTGTAGATACTTTATTTAAAATTTCTTGCATCATTCGCATCATATTGCTGTCATTTGATGCACTGACTAATGTACTAGCTTCTTGCATTTGACGTCCTTCCGTATTTACTACGTTATCACCCTGTTCTAATTGAAGTCCATCCATTTTCTTTAACTTCCTTGTTGGTTTTCTAAAACCCGACCGCAAATTCATATACGTATCCTCTCTTCTAAATGCCTCGAACCCTCACGTTGATCGATACCAATTATTTTACAATCTTATTTGTTTATCTTTTGTATCTCACTTTGTGGAGCTAAATTTATTACAACTTCCTTTCGAGCCTCACGTTGCGCGTCAATTTTATTATACTACCCCTTCTATAGGAGATTTTAATGTATAATAAAAACTAGTGATATCTACCCTGTTTGCTTAATTCACAGAAGTAATATCAATAATAATGTATATAATTCTCACTTACCTTGTTGCTTTCAACTGAATCATATATTGACATATATCATACTTTCATAATTGACTTTGAAATTATGTCATGTTTAAATATACCTCGGCTAGCCAGCTTATTTAGCAATTGAGACTCTCTGTACTTCCCAGCTGAATGAGTTAATGTCAAATATAACTGTATTAATGAATTGTACCTTGAATGACCAAATAAATATTAGTTTGATTATTTTAAATCACACTCTTAGTACTTGAGTTTGAATCTAATTAACTGTTATAGTGTATTAAACGTTTGAATTGACATTACAAATTAATAGTCAGATTAAAGTTGTCAAAATTATTTAATTAAATGAAAGTTCCAATAAATGCGGTTAAATACTTTTTAAAATAACTAGTCCCAAAATGAAAAATTTCTAATTATAAAGATCGAAACCGTCGAGTACTCAAATCACAATATTAATTTAGAAAACTTAATATTCTAAGATTCTCTAAATCTAAATACAAGTTTTAAATTCTAAATTTGCCGTATCCAAACTGTTACTATAATACACTAACCTTCAACAGCCGAACTCGTACTTTCGATGTGGTTCTAATATCAGTTTCACACTGATCGAAGTCGTCAAACACCTACTTGGAGATGATGAGGACCCATAAAAGCTCGTTGTAGACAGACTTGACCGTTTAATATTTTCTTAAAACGGTATTGCAGCATGCCCAACACACAAACACTCACTAAACTGATGGCTTGTACACCAATGACCACTTGAAATGGCTTCTATAAATCTCCAACTCACTATGTGAAGAATAATATTGACCCCTTGGTCAGTATTTGATCATGCAGAAGGCTATTCTTACTAACACGTATCAAATTGCAATTATATCCTCACAATTAAAGGTATTATTAGACCTTTAATGTGACTATTTTGACGGAGATTCTTTTAAATTATAGAAACTTTTTTACTCTTGTCAACAACCTCTTGGTTGCTAATATTTACTGCCACCCGTTATTCTCTTACACTTGTTATCACATGATACCCTTTTGATATCTTGATATTAATTGAAAATAATTAAGCATTCTCACAGCATGCTACATTACAGGCTGATGCTGAAAGGGTTGTCGTTTCACGAAGTAACATTTTCACTAAATAAATAAGAATTTTGGAGGGAGCTTTTCTAACCTAAAATACCTGTGGCTCAGTTCCATTATTCCTATTCGAAAGAACAAGTGGATCCTCATCAGAATATAATTCCAGTTTTTCCATGGCAGTGGCTAAGTTAGCAAATTGCATTTGGGCGAATGCTGAACAGGTTGTCGTTTCACGAAGCTACATTTTTAAGAATAAAAGTAAGCCTTTCTCACCTAAAATACCTTTGGCTCAGTTTCATAATTCCTATTGGAATGAACAAGCAGATCCTGATCGGAATATAATTCCAGTTTCTCCATGGCATTGGCTAAGATCTCAAGTTGCTTTTGGGCTGATGCTGAAAGGGTTGTCGTTTCACGAAGTAGCATTTTCACTAAATAAATAATAATTTCGGAGAAAGCTTGTCTCACCTAAGATACCTGTGGCTCAGTTCCATAGTTTATATTCGAAAGAACAAGTAGATCCTCATCGGGATCTAGTTCCAGTTTTACCATGGCATCGGATAAGTTCCCAAATTGCCTTAGGGCTGAAGCTGAAAGTGCTGTCGCCTCGCGAAGTAACATTTTCACCAAATAAATTATAAATTCGGACGGAGCTTTTCTCACCTAAAATACCTGTGGCTCAGTTCCATAATTCCTATTCGAAAGAACAAGTAGATCCTCAGCGGAATATAATTCCAGTTTCTCCATGGCATTGGCTAAGTTCCCAAATTGCATTTGGGCTGATGCTGAAAGTGTTGTCGCCTCGCGAAGTAACATTTTCACTAAACAAATAATAATTTCGGAAAAAGCTTGTCTCACCTAAAATACTTGTGGCTTAGTTCCATAATTCCTATTCGAAAGAACAGGTAGATCCTCATCGAGACCGAATTCCAGTTAATCCATGGCATTGGCTTAGTTCTCGAATTGCCTTGCTAAAAGTGCTGACGCCTCACGAAGTAACATTTTCACTAAATAAATAACAATGTTGAAGTTAGCTTTTCTCACCTAAAATACCTTTGGCTCTGTTCCATAATTCCTATTCGAAAGAACAAGTAGATCATCATCGGATTATAATTCCAGTTTTTCCATGGCTTTGGCTAAGTTCCCAAATTGCATTTGGGCTGATGCTGAAAGGGTTGTCGACCCACGAAGTAACATTTTCACTAAATAAATAATAATTTCGGAGAGAGCTTGTCTCACCTGAAATACCTGTGGCCCAGTTCCATAACTCATATTCGGTAGAACAAGTAGATTTTCATCGAGATCTCATTCCAGATTTTACATGGCATTGGCTAAGTTGCCAAATTGACCTAGGGCTGATGCTGAAAGTGCTTTCGCCTTAAGAAGTATAATTTTTACTAAATAAATTATTATTTCGGAGGGAGCTTGTCTCACCTAAAATACCTGTAGCTCAGTTCCATAATTCCCATTTGAAAGAACAAGCAGATCCACATCGGAATATAATTCCAGTTTTTCCATGGCTTTGGCTAAGTTCCCAAATTGCATTTGGGCTGATGCTGAAAGGGTTGTCGACCCACGAAGTAACATTTTCACTAAATAAATAATAATTTCGGAGAGAGCTTGACTCACCTGAAATACCTGTGGCTCAGTTCCATATTTCATATTCAGTAGAACAAGTAGATCCCCATCGAGATCGAATTCCAGTTTTTCCATGGCTTTGGCTAAGTTGCCAAATTGCCCTAGGGCTGATGGTGAAAGTGCTGTCGCCTCACGAAGTAACATCTTCACTAAATAAATAATAATTTCGGAGGGAGCTTTTCTCACCTAAAATACCTGGGGCTCAGTTCCATAATTCATATACGGAACAACAAGTAGATCCGCATCGGGATCTAATTCCAGTTTTTCCATTGCAATGGCTAAGTTTCCAAATTGCCTTACGGCTAATGCTGAAAGTGCTGTCGCCTCACGAAGTAAAATTTTCACTAAATAAACTATAAATTCGGACGTAGCTTTTTTCACCTAAAATACCTGCTGCTCAGTCCCATAATTCCTATACGAAACAACAAGTACATCCGCATCGGGATCTAATTCCAGTTTTTCCATGGCAATGGCCAAGTTCCCAAATTGCCTTAGGGCTGAAGCTGAAAGTGCTGTCGCCTCGCGAAGTAACATTTTCACTAAATAAATTATAATTTCGGCAGGAACTGGTCTCACCTAAAATACATGTGGCTCAGTTCTATAATTCATATTCGAAGAAGCAAGTAGATCATCATCGGGATCTAATTCCTGTTTTTGCATGGCATTGGCTAAGTTTCCAAATTGCCTTACGGCTGATGCTGAAAGTGCTGTCGCCTAACGAAGTAAAATTTTCACTAAATAAATAATAATTTCTGAGGGAACTTTTCTCACCTGAAATACATGTAGGTCAGTTCCATCATTTCTATTCGAATTAACTAGTAGATCCTCATCGAGATCTAATTCCAGTTTTTCCATGGCATTGGCCAAGTTCCCAAATTGAATTAGGGCTGATGCTGAAAAGGTTGTTGTTTCACGAAATATCATTTTCACTAAATAAAAACTAATTTCTGTGGGAGCTTTTCTCACCTAAAATAACTGTGGCTCAGTTCCATAATTCCTATTCGAAAGAACAAGTAGATCCTTATCGGGATCTAATTCCAGTTTTTCCATGGCATTGGCGAAGTTCCCAGATTGATTTTGGGCTGATGCTGAAAGGGTTGTCGTTTCACGAAGAAACATTTTCACTAAATAAGTAATAATTTCGGAGGGAGCTTGTCTCACCTGAAATACATGTAGGTCAGTTCCATCATTTCTATTCGAATTAACAAGTAGATCATCATCGAGATGTAATTCCAGTTTTTCCATGGCATTGGCGAAGTTCCCAGATTACTTTTGGGAAGATGCTGAAAGGGTTGTCGTTTCACGAAGAAACATTTTCACTACATAAATAATAATTTCGGAGGGAGCTTATCTCACCTAAAATACCTGTGGCTCACTTCTATAATTTCTATTCGAATTAACAAGTAGATCCTCTTCGAGAACTAATTCCAGTTCTTCCATGGCATTGGCCAAGTTTCCAAATTACCTTAGTGCTGATGCTGAAAGAGCTGTCCCCTCGCGAAGTAACATTTTCACTAAATAAATAATAATTTGGGAAGGAGCTTGTCTCACCTGAACTACATGTAGGTCAGTTCCATCATTTCTATTCGAATTAACAAGTAGATCCTCATCGAGATCTAATTCCAGTTTTTCCATGGCATTCTTCATGTTCCCAAATTGCCTTAGGGCTTATGCTGAAAGGGCTGTCGTTTCAGGAAGTAGCATTTTCACTAAATAGATAATAATTTCGGAGGTAGCTTGTCTCACCTAAAATACCTGTGGCTCAGTTCCATATTTCCTGTTCGAAAGAACAAGTAGATCCTTATTAGGATCTAATTTCAGTTTTTTCATGGCATTGGCCAAGTTCCCAGATTGCTTTTGTGCTGATGCTGAAAGGGTTGTCGTTTCACGAAGAAACATTTTCACTAAATAAATAATAATTTCGGAGGGAGCTTGTCTCACCTAAAATACCTGTGGTCAGTTCCATAATTTTTATTCGAATTAACAAGTAGTCACTCATCGAGATCTAATTTCAGTTTTCCATGGCATTGGCCAAGTTCCCAAATTGCCTTAGGGCTGATGCTGAAAGTGCTCTCCCCTCACGAAGTAACATTTTCACTAAATAAATTATAATTTCGGGGTGAGATTTTCTCACCTAAAATACCCGTGGCTAAGTTCTATAATTCCTATTCGAAAGAACAAGTAGATTCTCGTCGGAATATAGTTCCACTTTTTCCATGGCATTGGCTGCGATCGCAAATTGCTTTTGGGCTGATGCTGAAAAAGTTGTCGTTTCACGAAGTAACTTTTTCACTAAATAAATAATAGGGAGGCAGCTTTTCTAACCTAAAATACCTGTGGTTCAGTTCCATAATTCATATTCGAAAGAACAAGTAGATCCTCATCGGGATCTAATTCCAGTTTTACCATGGCATTGCCTAAGTTCCAAAATTGCCTTAGGGCTGAAGCTGAAAGTGACAAGCTGTCGCCTCGCGAAGTAACATTTTCACTAAATAAATAATAATTTCGGAAGGAATTGTCTCACCTAAAATACCTGTGGCTCAGTTTCGTAATTCATATTCGAAAGAACAAGTAGATCCTCATCGGGATCTAATTCCTGTTCTTCCATGGCATTGCCTAAGTTCTCAAATTGCCTTAGGGCTGAAGCTAAATGTGGTGTCGCCTCGCGAAGTAACATCTTTACTAAATAAATAATAATTTCGGAAAGAACTTGTTTCACCTAAAATACCTGTGGCTCAGTTCCATATACCATACTCGAAGAAACAAGTAGATCCTCATAGGGATCTAATTCCTGATTTTCCATGGCATTGGCTAAGTTTCCAAATTGCCTTAGGGCTGATGCTGAAAGTGCTGTCGCCTCACGAGTAACATTTTCACTAAACAAATAATAATTTCGGTTGGAACATTTCTCACCTAAAATACCTGTAGCTCAGTTCCATAATTGCTATACGAAAAAACCTAATAGAACCTCATAGGGATCTATTTCCAGTTTTTCCATGACATTGGCTAAGTTCAAATTGCTTTTGGGCTGATGCTGAAAGTGCTGTCGCCTCACGAAGTAAAATTTTCACTAAATAAATTATAAATTCGGACGGAGCTTTTCTATCCTAAAATACCTCTGGCTCAGTTCCATAATTCCTATTCGAAAGACCAAGTAGATCCTCATCGGAATATAATTCCAGTTTTTCCATGACATTGGCTAAGTTCCCAAATTGCATTTGGGCTGATGCTGAAAGTGCTGTCGCCTCACGAGTAACATTTTCACTAAACAAATAATAATTTCGGTTGGAACATTTCTCACCTAAAATACCTGTAGCTCAGTTCCATAATTGCTATACGAAAAAACCTAATAGAACCTCATAGGGATCTATTTCCAGTTTTTCCATGGTACATTGGCTAAGTTCAAATTGCTTTTGGGCTGATGCTGAAAGTGCTGTCGCCTCACGAGTAACATTTTCACTAAATAAATAATTATTTCGGATGGAACTTTTCTCACCTAAAATACCTGTAGCTCATATCCATAATTCCTATACAAAAAAACTAATAGAACCTCATCGGGATCTATTTCCAGTTTTTCCTTGGCATTCGCTAAGTTCCCAAATTGCCCTAGGGCTGATGCTGAAAAGGTTGTCGTTTCACGAAGTAACATTTTCACTAAATAAATAATAGGGAGGGAGCTTTTCTAACCTAAAATACCTGTGGTTCAGTTCCATAATTCATATTCGAAAGAACAAGTAGATCCTCATCGGGATCTAATTCCAGTTTTACCATGGCATTGGCTAAGTTCCTAAATTGCATTAGGCCTGAAGCTGAACGGTTTGTCGTTTCACGAAGTAACTTTTTCACTAAATAAATAATAATTTCGGAGGAAACTTGTCTCACCTGAAATACCTGTGGCCCAGTTCCATAATTCATATTCGGTAGAACAAGTAGATTTTCATCGAAATCTAATTCCAGATTTTCCATGGCATTGGCTAAGTTGTCAAATTGCCGTAGGGCTGATGCTAAAAGTGCTGTCGCCTCAAGAAGTAACATTTTACTAAATAAATAATAATTTCGGAGGGAGCTTGTCTCATCTAAAATACCTGTGGCTCAGTTCCATAATTCCTATTTGAGAGAACAAGCAGATCCTCATCGGAATATAATTCCAGTTTTTCCATGGCATTGGCTAAGGTCTCAAATTGCTTTTGGGCTGATGCTGAGAGTGTTGTGGTTTCACGAAGTAGCACCTTCACTAAATAAATTATAATTTCGAATTGAGGTTGCCTCACCTAAAACAGCCGTTTCTCAGTTCCATAATTCTTATTCGAAAGAACAAGTAGATCCCCATCGGATTATAATTCCAGTTTTTCCATGGCTTTGGCTAAGGTCCCACATTGCTTTTGGGCTGATGCTGAAAGTGTTGTCGTTTCACAAACTAGCACTTTCACTAAATAAATAATAATTTCGGATTGAGGTTGTCTCAGCTAAAATACCTGTGGCTCAGTTCAATAATCTCTATTCGAAAGAACAAGTAGATCATCATCGGATTATAATTCCAGTTTTTCCATGGCTTTGGCTAAGTTCCCAAATTGCATTTGGGCTGATGCTGAAAGAGTTGTCGCCTCACGAAGTAACATTTTTACTAAATAAATAATAATTTCGGAGAGAGCTTGTCACACCTGAAATACCTGTGGCCCGGTTCCATAAATCATATTCGGTAGAACAAGTAGATTTTCATCGAGATCGAATTCCAGATTTTCCATGGCATTGGCTAGGTTGTCAAATTGCCCTAGGGCTGGTGCTGAAAGTGTTGTAGTTTCACGAAGTAGCACCTTCTCTAAATAAATAATAGTTTCGGATTGAGGTTGTCTCACCTAAAATACCCGTTGCTCAGCTCCATAATTCTTATTCGAAAGAACAAGTAGATCCCCATCGGATTATAATTCCAGATTATCCATGACATTGGCTAAGTTGCCAAATTGCCCTAGGGCTGATGCTGAAAGTGCTGTCGCCTCAAGAAGTAACATTTCACTAAATAAATAATAATTTCGGAAGAAGCTTGTCTCACCTAAAATACCTGTGGCTCAGTTCCATATTTCCTATTTGAAAGAACAAGCAGATCCTCATCGGAATATAATTCCAGTTTCTCCATGGCTTTGGCTAAGTTTCCAAATTGCATTTGGGCTGATGCTAAAAGGGTTGTCGCCCCACGAAGTAACATCTTCACTAAATAAATAATAATTTCGGAGGGAGCTCTTCTCACCTAAAGTACATGTGGCTCAGTTCCATAATTGCTATACGAAACAACAAGTAGATCCTGATCGGGATTATATTCCAGTTTTTCCATGGCAATGGCCAAGTTTTCAGATTGCTTTTGGGCTGATGCTGAAAGTGGTGTCGCCTCAAGAAGTAACATTCTCACTAAAACAATAATAATTTCGGAGGGCGCTTTTCTCATCAAAAATACCTGTGGTTCAGTTCCATAATTCCTATTCGCAAGAACAAGTATATCCTCATCGGAATATAATACCAGTTTTTCCATGGCATTGGCTACGTTTCCAAATTGTTTTTGGGCTGAAGCTAAAAGAGTTGTCGTTTCATGAAGTAACATCTTCACTAAATAAATAATAATTTCGGAGAAAGCTTGTCTCACCTAAAGTACCTGTGGCTCAGTTCCATAATTCTAATTCGAAAGAACAAATAGATTCTCATCGGGATCTAATTCCAGTTTTTCTATGGCATTGGCTAAATTGCCAGATTGCTTTTGGGCTGATGCTGAAAGGATTGTCGTTTCACGAAGTAACATTTTCACTATATTAATAATAATTTCCAAGGGAGCTTGTCTCACCTAAAATACCTGTGGTTCAGTTCCATAATTCCTATTCGAAAGAACAAGTAGATCCTGATTGGGATTTAATTCCAGTTTTTCCATGGCAATGGCCAAGTTTTCAGATTGCTTTTGGGCAGATGCTGAAAGAGTTGTCGTTTCACGAAGTAACATTTTCACTAAATAAATAATAATTTCGGAGGAAGCTAATCTCACCTAAAGTACCTGTGGCTCAGTTCAATAATTCCTATTCGAAAGAACAAGTAGATCCTCATCGGGATCTATTTCCAGTTTTTCCATGGCATTGGCTAAGTTTCCAAATTGCCTCACGGCTGCTGCTGAAAGTGGTGTCGCCTCAAGAAGTAACATTCTCACTAAAACAATAATAATTTCGGAGGGCGCTTTTCTCATCAAAAATACCTGTGGTTCAGTTCCATAATTCCTATTCACAAGAACAAGTATATCCTCATCGGAATATAATACCAGTTTTTCCATGGCATTGGCTAAGTTTCCAAATTGTTTTTGGGCTGAAGCTAAAAGAGTTGTCGTTTCATGAAGTAACATCTTCATTAAATAAATAATAATTTCGGAGAAAGCTTGTCTCACCTAAAGTACCTGTGGCTCAGTTCCATAATTCTAATTCGAAAGAACAAATAGATTCTCATCGGGATCTAATTCCAGTTTTTCCATGGCATTGGCTAAGTTCCCAAATTGCATTTGGGCTGATGCTGAAAGTGCTGTCGCCTCACGAGTAACATTTTCACTAAATACATAATAATTTCGGATGGAACATTTCTCACCTAAAATACCTGTAGCTCAGTTCCATAATTGCTATACGAAAAAACCTAATAGAACCTCATCGGGATCTATTTCCAGTTTTTCCTTGGCATTCGCTAAGTTCCCAAATTGCCCTAGGGCTGATGCTGAAAAGGTTGTCGTTTCACGAAGTAACATTTTCACTAAATAAATAATAGGGAGGGAGCTTTTCTAACCTAAAATACCTGTGGTTCAGTTCCATAATTCATATTCGAAAGAACAAGTAGATCCTCATCGCGATCTAATTCCAGTTTTACCATGGCATTGGCTAAGTTCCCAAATTGCCTTAGGGCTGAAGTTGAAAGTGTTGTCGCCTCGCGCACTAACATTGTCACTAAATAAATAATAATTTCGGAAGGAACTTGTCTCACCTAAAATACCTGAGGCGCTGTTTCATAATTCATATTCGAAAGAACATGTAGATCCTCATCGGGATCTAATTCCTGTTCTTCCATGGCATTGCCTAAGTTCCCAAATTGCCTTAGGGCTGAAGCTAAACGTGGTGTCGCCTCGCGAAGTAACATTTTTACTAAATAAATAATTTTCGGAAGGAACTTGTCCCACCTAAAATACCTGTGGCTCAGTTCCATAATTCATATTCGAAAGAACATGTAGATCCTCATCGGGATCTAATTCCTGTTCTTCCATGGCATTGCCTAAGTTCCCAAATTGCCTTAGGGCGGAAGCTAAACGTGGTGTCGCCTCACGAAGTAACATTTTCACTAAATAAATAATAATTTCGGAGAGAGCTTGTCACACCTGAAATAACTGTGGCCCGGTTCCATAAATCATATTCGGTAGAGCAAGTAGATTTTCATCGAGATCGAATTCCAGATTTTCCATGGCATTGGCTAGGTTGCCAAATTGCCCTAGGGCTGGTGCTGAAAGTGTTGTAGTTTCACGAAGTAGCACCTTCTCTAAATAAATAATAGTTTCGGATTGAGGTTGTCTCACCTAAAATACCCGTTGCTCAGTTCCATAATTCTTATTCGAAAGAACAAGTAGATCCCCATCGGATTATAATTCCAGATTATCCATGACATTGGCTAAGTTGCCAAATTGCCCTATGGCTGATGCTGAAAGTGCTGTCGCCTCAAGAAGTAACATTTCACTAAATAAATAATAATTTCGGAAGGAGCTTGTCTCACCTAAAATACCTGTGGCTCAGTTCCATAATTCCTATTTGAAAGAACAAGCAGATCCTCATCGGAATATAATTCCAGTTTTTCCATGGCTTTGGCTAAGTTTCCAAATTGCATTTGGGCTGATGCTAAAAGAGTTGTCGCCCCACGAAGTAACATTTTCACTAAATAAATAATAATTTCGGAGGGAGCTCTTCTCACCTAAAGTACATTTGGCTCAGTTCCATAATTGCTATACGAAACAACAAGTAGATCCTGATCGGGGTTTAATTCCAGTTTTTCCATGGCAATGGGCAAGTTTTCAGATTGCTTTTGGGCTGATGCTGAAAGGGTTGTCGTTTCACGAAGTAACATTTTCACTAAGTAAATACTAATTTCGGAGGGAGCTTGTCGCACCTAAAATACCTGTGGATCAGTTCCATAATTCCTATTCGAAAGAACAAGTAGATTCTGATTGGGATTTAGTTCCAGTTTTTCTATGGCAATGGCCAAGTTTTCAGATTGCTTTTGGGCAGATGCTGAAAGAGTTGTCGTTTCACGAAGTAACATTTTCACTAAATAAATAATAATTTCGGAGGAAGCTTAACTCACCTAAAGTACCTGTGGCTCAGTTCAATAATTCACATTCGAAAGAACAAGTAGATCCTCATCGGGATCTATTTCCAGTTTTTCCATGGCATTGGCTAAGTTTCCAAATTGCCTCACGGCTGCTGCTGAAAGTGGTGTCGCCTCAAGAAGTAACTTTCTCACTAAAACAATAATAATTTCGGAGGGCGCTTTTCTCATCAAAAATACCTGTGGCTCAGTTTCATAATTCATATTCGAAAGAACATGTAGATCCTCATCGGGATCTGATTCCGGTTCTTCCATGGCATTGCCTAAGTTCCCAAATTGCCTTAGGGATGAAGCTAAACGTGGTGTCGCCTCGCTAAGTAACATTTTTACTAAATAAATAATAATTTCGGAAGGAACTTGTCTCACCTAAAATACCTGTGGCTCAGTTCCACATATCATATTCGAAGAAACAAGTAGATCCTCATAGGGATCCAATTCCTGTTTTTCCATGGAATTGGCTAAGTTTCCAAATTGCCTTAGGGCTGATGCTGAAAGTGCTGTCGCCTCACGAAGTAAAATTTTCACTAAATAAATTATAAATTCGGACGGAAATTCTCACCTAAAATACCTGTGGCTCAGTTCCATAATTCCTATTCGAAAGACCAAGTAGATCCTCATCGGAATATAATTCCAGTTTTTCCATGGCATTGTCTAAGTTCCCAAATTGCATTTGGGCTGATGCTGAAATTGCTGTCGTTTCACGAAGTAACATTATCACTAAATAAATAATAATTTGGGATGGAATATTTCTCACCTAAAATACCTGTAGCTGAGTTCCATAATTGCTATACGAAAAAACTTAATAGAACCTCATCGGGATCTATTTCCAGTTTTTCCATGACATTGGCTAATTTCAAACGGCTTTTGGGCTGATGCTGAAAGGGTTGTCGTTTCACGAGGTAACATTTTCACTAAATAAATGATAATTTCGGAGAGAGCTTGTCACACCTGAAATACCTGTGGCCCGGTTCCATAATTCATATTCGGTAGAACAAGTAGATTTTCATCGAGATCGAATTCCGGATTTTCCATGGCATTGGCTAGGTTGCCAAATTGCCCTAGGGCTGGTGCTGAAAGTGTTGTAGTTTCACAAAGTAGCACCTTTACTAAATATATAATAGTTTCGGATTGAGGTTGTCTCACCTAAAATACCCGTTGCTCAGTTCCATAATTCTTATTCGAAAGAACAAGTAGATCCTGATTGGGATTTAATTCCAGTTTTTCCATGGCAATGGCCAAGTTTCCAGATTGCTTTTGGGCAGATGCTGAAAGAGTTGTCGTTTCACGAAGTAACATTTTCACTAAATAAATAATAGGGAGGAAGCTTTTCTAACCTAAAATACCTGTGGTTCAGTTCCATAATTCATATTCGAAAGAACAAGTAGATCCTCATCGCGACCTAATTCCAGTTTTACCATGGCACTGGCTAAGTTGCCAAATTGCCCTAGGGCTGATGCTGAAAGTGCTGTCGCCTCAAGAAGTAACATTTCACTAAATAAATAATAATTTCGGAAGGAGC